>PVIH01013685.1:14442-57358 GCA_004025045.1 Sigmodon hispidus | reverse complement strand
CAGTAATCATGGAGGCCAGAAGAGGGTATTGGGTCCCCTGGGGCTAGAGATGCCAGCAGTTGTAAGCTGTCCAATATGGATGCAGGGCCTTGAATTAGGTTCTCCACAAGAACAGTAACCAATCTTAATCACTGTTCCATCTCTCTAGCCCAAATTCAACGTCTGACTAATGACATGGGTCTATTCAGATTATCTTGTTTTACCTTATTTTAATTGTGGTAATTTGTCCTTTCTCGAAACAACCCAGTTCATCTATGGTCTCAAATTCCAGAATGAAATTCTCCATTATAGTTCACTATTATTTTTTGATATCTGCAGGGCCTCTACAGATAGTCCATATTTCATTCCTCATATTGATAATTTCTGTCTTGAGCATTTTTCTTACAGGAAAACTATTTATTTAAACTGTTGATTAATTGTACTCATTTTAATAATGTATTTAGTCTTTGAAAATTTCACATATGATAATAAGTGACTATGGATGTTCAGCCAAAGATAGGTCATCTCAACCGTTTCCATCCAAATGTGAGGAAATATCAGAAGAGGGGCCATAAAGCTAGACGACTAAGTGGGGTGTTGTGAAATACTCCCTTCAGGACATGACTTGAGTGGTGCACACATCAGCTCATTATGGCTACGGTTGCTTGTACAAAATCAGCCCAGTCAAAATTTATTTATTTTATTTGTAAAACTTTATAAAGTCTACTTTTTATCTGTAGATTATTCATAAGTACGTTGTTTAGTTTCTAAATGGTAGGAAATTTTCAAGTTACTGTTTATTCTTTTTGTATTCAGTTGGTTACATTGTGGTTAGGAAACACATTCCCTGTCATTTCAAATCATTTAAATTTTGTTGAATTTTGTCTGTGGCACTGTGTCCTAGTTAGTTTTATTGTCAACTTGACAAAACCTAGAGTCACCTAGGGAAGAAGGAATTTCAGTTGAAGACTCAGGTTTGCATGTAGTCACGTCTATGAGGAACAGGCTAGGTTGATAATTGGTGTGAGAGGACCTAGCCCACTATGGGTGGCATCATCACTAGGCAGGTGGTCCTGGGCTATAAATGAAAACTTCATCATGAGCCAGCGATACAGCCAGAGAGTAAGCTAGAGAACAAGTAAGCAGCATCCCTCCGTGTTTTTGGCTCCAGGTTCCTACCATTAGGGTCTCACCTTCAGTTCCTGCCCTGAATTCTCTCAAATGCTGACTGTGACCTGGAAGTATAAAATGAAATAAACCATTCCCTCCCTATGTTACTTTTGGTCATGGTGGTTATTATCATAGCAACAGAGAGTAAGCTAGAACACTGCGGTGTGTCTATCTTGACATATAGTCTATGTATGCACACAAACATGTATCCTCTGCTATTTAGTAAAATGTTCTGTTAGATACTTTTGCTCTGATGCATCCACAAGAGCTTAGAGAAATGATTTAAGAATAGTAAGATTTTGGCTCACAGTTTCACAGGTTTTCAGCCCATCCTGGTGGGGAAATCATGGTGGATCAACTCAGTACATAGCAGTGAAAGCATGGCATAAAGGTTGTTCACATCATGACAGACTAAGAAGCAAAGGGCATGGCAAGAATAACTTCTCAGCTATACCCAACCCTCTACAGGCTCTCCTGGCTTCCAAAATGGTACTACCAACTTGTCACAAAGTGCTCAAAACATAGTTCTGCGGGGATGGTACTTCAGACTTAAACCATAACAACTTTTTTAACTGTCATTCAGATCCTGTTGGATGCTACTGCCACTGAGTTCTACTTCTTACTATTTTGTCTTGTGGTTGTTCAAGAGGGATATTGAAGTCAGCAGCTCTGAATGTTAAGTTGTTTATTTCTTCTTTCAATTTGACCAGCTGTGATTTGATTTAGTTGACATCTCTGATGTTGGCCATATATACACTTGAGTTTCCTCTGTCTTCTGGGTAGATGGGTTGATCCTTTTATCATTGTGCAGTACAATGTCCCTTTCTTCTCTAGACAGTTTCCTTCCAAATAATTATTACCAGCTTTCTTCCTATTTATATACTCTTCTAATGATGCTGCCCATGACCCTTCTCAAGGCAAATTCTAGTTACATCTTTCTCCCAAGGCTTGCTTCTAGGAAAACCCTAAGTCAGTCACCTAACTGGAACAGAAAAAAACTAGCCAGGGCACCCTGGTCAGTGGGGAACCTTAAGGAACGGTACAAGCATGAGAGAGAGGCTCACAATTGTTTGCAGTGTTGATATCTTAATGTACAGCAAACAGCCTCTTCTTGTTTTGTCCCAAAAAATCCAGAATGAGGACTCTTGATATCTCTGTGTCCTTATGTGACATCTGCAATGCTGCAAATCCCAAGTCAGCACCACTGTCTGCAGACCTCATTAGAGAGCCACAGATTCCCCCTCCCATCCCCACTGTGCACATGCTTTGTGGAGTTCCCACCTCCCTTCCAGTAACCTGAAGTTGGCCCTGGGGGCAGGGGCCCTGGTATTGGAGGCATCTGTAAGTGCTGTGGTCGGCTTTTAATAAACATTAATGTGGAGGAGGAGATGGGTTAGAGCAAAATTTGCTTCAAATTAGAGCTGGCAAAGCAGAAACCAGTTATCCACGGGAAAGAGGAACTTATGAGCAGGCCAAGATTATCACACCATCATAAATCAGGGGGAAAGAAAAACACCCCTTCCATCTCCTCCACCACCTCCTCCTTCTCCCCCTAATGATTTCCAGCCCCAACCATGGAATGTTGTGTTTAAGGAAAAACTTGTTGGACATAATTAGTAATTCTATTATAGTAATATAGCTTTATCTAAATAAACACAACTTGCTTTCCCTCCATGAGGAATTATGTGGTGGGAATGGGGGAGGAGAAAGGAGGGCTGAGGTTTGTGTGCCCTGAGTGAGTCTGCCCCAGTTTCTGAGGAGTTCTGGCGTCAGAACTATGGAGCTTTCTTCGGGGTAGCAGTGAGCTGACAGGAGATGTGTTATCAGAAGCTGAGTCATTTCAGCTGCTTTGCTGACCTCTACCAACATCCTCAGTGAAGACTGTCCCCTGCTGTCCTTCATTAAAGACCCTTCCTCCCTCACTATGAGAGTATCTGAAAGGGCATCAGAGCTGTGTCTCACTCCAAACATCAGCTCACACTCAGAAAAATGGGAAAGAGGGCTCAAGGAGAGACACAACTTTCCTCCATACCTGCATGTAGGTTTTGTGGTTTGAAACATTTTCACATCTAGGGTGCTATCATTTCCTGTGAGGTCTTAGCCATTGTCCCACTTAAGTGCCTCTACTAGTAATGGATGACAAGAGCATCAGAATTTGGATGAAAGAACATTCCTAACAACTCAAGCACTGAGAGCCAAAAGTAACCAGGCACCTTGTCCTCTCCCCTGGTGCGTACTCCAGAGGCTCTCTCATGTTCCACAGGCAGTAGAAAAACACTTTCTTTTAATTAGCAAATGCTTGTTTTAATATGAAGAGTCTTCAAAAAGTCAGAAATAGAACCACCATGTGATCTACCAGTTGTCCTACGGGGCACATGACCAAAAGAAAGAAAATCTGTAGGTCAAAGAGACATTTCAACTCCCATGGTTACTCCAAGACTTTCCAAAGTGTCCAAGATAAGGAGTCAGTCTAGGAATCTAGTGATAAATCAATAGATGAAGACATAATGGCCTTTCTCATAACAAACAATGGTATCATCATTTACAGCAACATGAATGAGGCTAGAGAATATGTTAAGCAAAATAAGTCAGGCATAGAATGACAAATGCTGCATATTCTTATTTATATATAGGACAAAGTATCTTTTTCATAGAGAAGAAAAGGTCCCAGTGGCTGGTATGGAGACAGGGAGAGTGTATGGAGGGAAGAAAATTATAGTAGTTGCTTTTCTGTTGCTATAAAAAGCAATGTCCTGAAGCAATTTATAGAATGAAGTGTTTATTCGGGCTTATTATTCCAAAGGGAGAGTCCATAAAGGGACATGAGAAGTAAGCTGAGAGATCACATCTCCAACTCCCCATACTAGAAAACAACTTCATTTCTTCACAGTGTTATTTTTCTATGCAACATACTTTGAGTTGCTTATTTTATGTGGTCATGGTTAAATGTTATAGTTCTTTTTTTTTTGAGTACTTGCTATGGTTTGAATGAGAAATGTCTTACATAGGCTCCTGTATTTGAACACTTGGACCCCAGCCAGTAGTGCTATTTGGGAAGGTTATGGAACTTTTAGAAGGGGGAGCCTTGCCAAGGAAGTATGTCACTGGAAGCAGGTTTTAAGATTTGATAGATTGGCTCCACTTCCTGTTCTCACTCTCTGCTTCCTCTGTGAAGATGACATACAACCTCTCAGCTTCCTGTCACACCATTTTCATGATCCTTCTCCAGCATGGTGGACTATACCTCTCTGGAACTGTAAGCTAAAATAAACCCTTTTCTCATCTAAGTTGGTTTTAGTCACTATATTTTTTTCACAGCCACAGAAACGTAACTCACACACCTGCTAGGTTGGATCTTATTTTTGTCCAAGCAGTCCCTAGTGCCTCTGAAAACAGGTAATGCCCAGAGTTGAAGTCATTGTTGCCCCCTGCCTGAGTCCCATAGAAGCAAGCTGTGCCACTCTGGTTACAGGACATTTGTGGATTTGTGATTACCTCCATGCCTTCATTTTCAGGGGCAATTGTGGAAGGTAAGTCCTTCCCAGTGGAAGCCTTCATCATAAGTCTGCTAGCTAAATTGTTTGTCCTGATGTGAAGTGGGGAGAGCTAGCCTACTATTTCTGAGGTCTCTGTAGAAATACCCTGTTCGTCAGGACTCTTAGAATTGTCATTCAAGGGAGCTTAACAGGGAAAGAGTTAAGCTGGAAGACTGAGACGAAGAATCAGAAATGGATTCCAGAAAGTTAGGCACAGCAGCATCAGGATGCTTGAGCAATGTGATCATTCCACAGTCACCCTCTCCTTTCTCTAGGTCTGCTTTTCTCCATGTGTTTTGCTTATGTTTTTCCAATGCAAATGATTTTCCCATATCTGGAAAAAATAAATGCATCATTCTTCAAGTGTTAGAGAAAGACTTGAACTTATCTAGACAGTATTCAGAGATTCTTCAAAGAGTCACTTACATTTTTTAGGAAAATGGTTATCTTTAGCTATGATTATCACCAGAAACATGGTGTCTAAAATGGAAAGAGTCACACATGCTGAGCTGTTGGGAAGAGTTTTCCACATTCTATGCTGAGACCATAGATCACATCGGCCTTTGAAGGTAACCTCCAGTCTGCTATAATGAGACCTGTTCCCCAAACTTTCAAAATCTCAGTATAAATCTTCATCCTGTTGCTGGATCATCACGATGATGCCCAACCTATCTACATCCAATTTCATTTGACTTCCTATTTAAATGTTTTATGTCTCCTTTGTTTTCAGGCCCACTATGGTATGAACTGTTCTACTCCACCATACATACCCTACTCTAATAGAATGAAGCTCTGAAATCATGGCCAAAATCAATATTACAATTCCTCCCTTAGTTGTTTCTCTTGGATATTTGGTCATTGGTGTTCCAAAATAATTAACCGTCAATTTCTATTTGGTCATCTGTTTGACTCTTTATTAATATATTCCCTTTTGTTTATTGAATAAACCACACTGTGAATATGCCATGCTGTTTAATAGACTACAAAATAAAGACTCCTATGAAGCACTGCAAAGCGCCTGGGGGAATAAGTTTAACTAACAGCAGGTTTTGAGGGGGCGGTGTTGTTATTGCTGTTTTGTTTTTTCCTTTCATCTGAGAGTTATCTGTCAGTGCAACCCCAATGTCTAGAGCAAAGTTGGATGTCAGCCTTTGACATGGTCTCCAGGTTCTTTCTACTGTTCATCAACTCACATAAGCACACACCACTGTCACTTCTGTGGACAGTTCACCTATTCTGATTGGAAATGTCATTCCCTTCTCAGATTTTTTAACTTAAGGTCTAATGTCATCATCAAGAGAGCAGGTCACTCCTCTTCTTACATACAGTGTAAAGGAAATAACTCAGTAGACACTAGTGGAACCCATGAGCTCAGTGGCAGGGATAATGACATCTATATTTTCATGCTTTATCTTGTCAGTAAGTTCTCCAGATCTTCCTGATGCCCAATGGTAAGGATAGGGGCATTTACAGCCATGCCTTGCATTTCACATGGGTACTGAAGGCAAGCACTCTGACCCACTGCACTGACTTCCCTGCCTCTTCACTTTAGTTTCTGAAACAAGTTGTCTCACTGGACCTGTGGCTTCACCATTTGGCTAAACCAGATGGCCAGAGAGCCCTGTGGAGCTATATCCTCATAATCAACACTACTACCCTTGAAATTATTGGCATACACCACCATGACCAGCCTTTCCATGAGTTTAAGGGATCCAAATTCAGGTCCTTAAGCTTGTATGACAAGCCACCCAGCTTCTAAGTTCTATCATTCTTGCGGACCACAGTTCTACTTTTTTCTTTGTTAGAAAGTTATTCAAGGCAGCACAAGTCAAGTCGTGGCCAAAAGCAACATTGTAATTCCTCCCTTTCTCTCAGCTGTGTGGCCATGGTGATACAAACATAATTGACACCACCAAACTCTGATATAAAGCAAGTGTAAGTTGGATTCATACTCTGTCATTTAGAAGCTATGTGGCCTTGGGTCATTTACTTAACTCTCTGGACTTCAATTATCACATCCACAAAGTGGAATCCTGTCTCTCTCCATTCTACCAGATGACATGTGTGAAATACTTATAAGGGACATGTGTTGGAGCAACTGCTCATTTAAGGCAAATTGCTACTTTGACATCAGTCAGTGAAATGAATAGACTATTATTTTTAACATTATCTTATTTTCAATTACAACAGATATTTTGATGTCACAAGAAGATTAAATGAATCTTGAGCATGCCTTATGCCCTTTGTATTCATTAATGCCATGTAAATTCTCATGATATTAAATCAAGTAATTTTTTTTAAAGTGTGCTTATATCATAAGCTTTTATTTACTATTTCTCTTTGCCTTTCCAGAGAATTAAAGAATCCTCTGGAAGAAAACAAATAATAAATATCATTATCTACAATATCCTCCCTGAGCTCTACTTTTTTCTCAGCCATTTTTTAAGTATATGTAGTCTCATACTACACAACACCCCCAAATCTGTTTCTTACATGTTCACTGTGTAATATTTCCTTTTGTTATCATAGCATAATCAGCATCATTCAGACAACACTATTGTATACCTCAAGATGTTGGTATCATCTACTTAACTAGCATTCTGCAGTTGGAAACCTAAAACATTTCCAGATTCCTATCATGAATAACTCTGTAATAACAACTTTATGCAAAAACTTTCAAGTTAGATAATAAGAGATAGTATAGCAAATCATAAGCAGGTACATCAGATGTATCATTTTAATCTACATTCATTTCACTCTCTTTCATATCCTTCCATAGAACCTCTCTGCTTCCCTATAGCACTAACCAAAGTCATCATTATTTAACTTCTCTATCCCCTGGTGGCTCAGTAACAGCTAAAGTCTCCCACATCTGGCTGATGACCCACTCAATAAATATTTCTATGAGTGAAAGGTAAACCAGGCAGATATAAGGTAGAATCTACATTGCCAACTTCAAATCTGCATATATTAGGACAAGTGCCTTACCTTATCTCTCATGGATGGGAGGCTCAGGGGGATCAGATGATGATGACCCAGTGTATCCAGCTGGTGAGAGCTGGAGTCAGCATCTGTACCCAAGTGCTTTGGCTCCACAACTGAACTTCTTCCCTAGAAGCCATCCTGTTCACACACACACACACACACACACACACACACACACACACACACACACACAGAGCCCCTGTGTTGGAACCACTTACATATCAGAACACATCACCTGACTCCCTTACCTGGTCTAGAAAATCCACAGTAGACTACCATAGGAGGGTTTGATGGTCAACACAGAGTTCTCCTATGCCCACCTTGGAGTGACAGGTGTGGTTTATTTGCTAGGTTTTTAGCCAGTTACTGCATCTGTCTAAACCAGGAAACACAAAGCCAAGAATATCCCAGGTGATTAGCCAAAGTTCATGCCTGGCAATGGAGCCTTCATCTGGGGTAGCCTGGTTTCTGGATGAACCTAAAATCATTATCAAATAACACATAGTCTCAATAGTTAATGAGATTCAGGGTGTGCCCTTCATCTTTAAGGCCTATTTTCAGTTAATAGCAGGTACCCATCTCAGCCCACTTATTCTCATACACACTGGAAGTATGAGGGTGTCAGTCATGAAAAGAAGACCAGGGTCTACTTAAATTACCTCTTAAGATGTTACCTCTTAATTTGTGTAAATTTAATAATGTGAATTTTATTCTTGCAACTTAAGCATGTAAGAAATATTGTTACTTCATGTCTGTAAATTCAAATTCATTCTGAGTTAGTTTATGTCTCTCTTGCTCTGTGTATATATGAGTGTGCATGCATGTGCATGCACACATTTCTCTCTGTGACTATGTGGTTCTTTGTGTTATGAATATTTGTTTAGTCTTTGTGTATCTCTGACATCTAAACATTTTTCTTCAGTTTCCTGTCACCCTACATACAGCTCCGTTCCTCTCTGTGTTTTAGTCAAAGCCCTCCTGCTAATGTATCTGATTGGTGGAGGCTGACAATCTTGCTCTATGAATAATTTCAACAGGGTAAAACATAGGCCACATAAAGCCATGCACCAAGGAACATGGAAGCAGAAAGAAAATGAATGATTTGCAGTGTACCGTGGAGAGTGTGGGATATAAATTCCCTTTACAATGTAGATGGGTAGTAACCACCTGCCTTCTGTGCCAAAGCACAGCGGAATACCCACTCACTCTGCCTCTCTGGCCACCTCACACCAGGAGGATTCATCTCCAGGTTCCATTTGACCCTTCCACTCCATTTCCACTAGAGCTGAACAGATTATTTCCAAGTAAAATAAGCAATATTCCCCGACTCCTGACTCCTCTCAGAGATACCTGCATCATTGTTTAACTGTGACAAGTCCCCAAAAAGATCAGTTAGCATTTTAACTCTCTGTCTGTAAATATGACACTGCTTCATTTACAAACAGGTTCTTTGTCAGTCAAGTTATGAGGTCAATGAGCTGGCCCTTAGTCCAACATGACTAATTCCAAGAGTTACAGTGAGAAACCAGGAAGTATGGAAGAGGGGAAGGGGGACCCCAGGGGTCTTTAGAGAATGATCTTGCCACACTCAGATTTGGGGCTGCTTGCCTCCAATGTCGTGGAGCAATGTTTTCTTAAGCACCTGGTGTGGTGGTGCTTTGTTACCTCAGACCTAAGACATGAATATACTCCATCACAGTTTGACCCTCCCTCATAACCACAGATCCCCCTGTGAGCAATCCTGACATTCCAACTTCAACTGGTGCTGACATCCCCAGAACTGGCAAAGTCTCTCCATTTGGGCTTCTTAGAATACCTTATCCCTCCCTCTTATCTTGTCTAACACCCTTTCTTCACCCTTGTCTTGGCTTAAATAACTAATTCTGAAAGACCACCTGTCATCCTGGTTACATTCCCCCGCACACATGTGACTATCTTAACCTCAGGTTCTACTAAATTTTCTTTTTTTTAAAGATTGAAAGCATTTTATAATAGAGGTGGAACATAAATTACATTATTAGGTTCTGTGTAAAATTGTTATTTTTAGGAACAGTCAACTATATTATTAAAAATTTCAACTAAAACATTTAAAATCTTATCATAGTCATATGATGGCACAAATTTTGTTCATCCACAAAGGAGATCTATTCAAATTATGATGATTCAAGGCGGGGAGAAAATGACAACCTACAATATAGACTATGGCAAATAATATATTTGTGGAAATAATAAATATGTACAATGAGTAGATTTGTAATAAACTCAGATGTGAAAAATTAAAATGTTCTTGCTGAAAAAAATCAGAATCAAAGGCTCCATTAGTCTCTAATGGACTTGCATTCCTGGATTGATAACAGCTTTCCCATATGCTAACAGAGCTTCTTTCCACTTGTGATGTGAAGTAGTCAATACACAGAGAGATGTATTCTCTTGAAGGGTTCCCCTCTTGAAAGACTCCTGTCTTCCCATAAATGATTAGAAAAACACTTCAGTATGTTCAAGTCATTGTTTTAAAGAATTTCATAATCCCTCTGTGACTGTCATCTTCCTCACTGTACTGAAAACTGTACTCCATTTGCAATATGTCTGTCATTTAACTTCTTCATTGGTCTTTATTATTATTATTATTATTATTATTATTATTAATAATAAAGTTTCATTTTTATCCATGTATCTCCTTCTTCAAACTCCCTTCCCACTCCTGCCCCTCCCAGTCACTCTCTCTTCTCCCCATCTCCTTATCTCCTCCCCAGCAAGGGCAGAAAGTCCCAAGGTCCCAAGGTGGCTTAGTTCAGCATCCACCCCAGGCAGATCCACTTTCCTCACCCCAACATCAAGACTGGGTAAGGTGTTCCTCTGGAGGGATTGGGGTCCAAGGAGCCGGTCCAAGGTGCTTCAGATCCCAATCTGTTCAGTGGTTGTGGTTTGTAGCTTAGAAATGTTTTGCTTTTTGTTAAAAGTCCACTAATGAGTGAGTACATCCCTTGCTTATCTTTCTGAGTCTGTGATACCTCACTCAGGAGGATATTCTCCAAATCCATCCATTTGCCTGCAAATTTTAGGATATCATTTTTTTCTTACTGCTGAGTAGTACTCCATTGTGTGGATGTACTACAGTTTGTTAATGCATTCTTCAGTGGAGGGACATCTAGGTTGTTTCCAGGTTCTTGTTATTACGAATAATGCTACAATGAGCATAGTTGAGCTAATACCTGTGGAGTGTGAATGTGCATCTGTAGGGTATATGCCCAATAGCGATATTGCTGGATCCTTGGGGAGATTGATTCCCAGTTTCCTGAGAAACTGCCATACGGCATTCCAGAGTGGCTAAAGAAGCTTACACTCCCACCAGCAATGGAGGAGTGTTCCCCTTGCTAAACAACCTCTCCAGCATAGGCTGTCATCTGTGTCTTTAATCTTAGACATTCTGACAGGTATAAGGTGGCATCTCAAAGTTGTTTTGATTTGCATTTCTCTGATAGCTAAAGATATTGAACACTTTTTCAAGTGCCTTTCACCATTTGTAATTCTTCTGCTGAGAATACGCTTTTTAGTACTGAACCCCATTTTTTGATTGGGTAATTCCAGGATTTGGGCTCTAGTTTCATGAATTCTCTATATATTTTAGAGGTCAGTCCTCTACCACTTGTAAGGTTGGTGAAAATCTTTTCCCATTTTGTAGGGTGTCATTTTGTCCTATTGACTGTGTCTTTCTCCTTACAGAAGCTCCTCAGTTTCAAGAGGTCCCACTTATTAATTGTTGTTCTTAGTGTCTGTGCTACTGGTGTTATATTTAGGGAGTGGTCACCTGTGCCAATGCTTTGGAGAGTATATCCCACTTTCTTTTCTATCAAGTTCAGTGTGGCTGGGTTTATGTTGAGGTCTTGATCCACTTGGATTTGAGTTTTGTGCAGGATGATAGGCTTGGATCTATTTGCATTTTTTCTACACACTAGCATCCAGCTATGCCAACACCATTTGTTAAAGATACTATCTTTTTTCCGTTGAATATTTTGACTTCTTTGTCAAAAGCCAGGTGTTCATAGGTATGTGACTTAATATCAGGGTCTTCAATTCCATTCCATTGATCCACAAGTCTGTTTTTATGGCAGTACCAGGCTGTTGTTAATGCTGTAGCTCTATAGTATAACTTGAAATCGGGGATGATGATGTCTCCTGAGGTTCTTTTGTTGAGCAAAATTGTTTGGGCAATTCTGACTTTCCTGTTATTCCAAATAAAATTGAGTATTGTTCTCTCAAGGTCTGTAAAAAATGTGTTGAGGTTTTGATGGGAAGTGTATTGAATTTGTAGATTGCTTTTGGTAGAATTGTCATTTTTACTATGTTGATCCTACCTATCCAGGAACATGGGAGATCTTTCCATTTTCTGATATCCTCTTCAATTTCTTTCTTCAGTGATTTAAAATTTTTGTCAAATAGGTCTGTTACTTCTTTGGTTATAGTTACTCCAAGGTATTTAATGCTATTTGCAGCTATTATAAAGGGTGATGTTTCCCTTATTTCTTTTTCAGCCCTTTTATCTTTAGTGTATAGGAGGGCTACTGATTTCTTTGAGTTAATCTTGTATCCTGCTACCTTGCTGAAGGTGTTTATCAGCTTTAGAAGTTCTCTGGTAGAATTTTGTGGATCACTTATGTGTATAATCATATCATCTGCAAATAGAGATAGTTTCACTTCTTCTTTTCCAATTTGTATCCCCTTAATCTCTTTTTGTTCTCTTATTTAGGTTTTAGCTAAAACTTCGAGAACTATATTGCATAGATAAGGGGAGAGAGGACATCCTTGTCTAGTTCCTGATTTTAGTGGGATTGCTTTGAGTTTTTCTCCATTTAGCTTGATGTTGGCCATCGGCTTTTTGTAAATTGCCTTTATTATATTTAAATATTTTCCTTGTATTCCTGATCTCTCCAGGACTTTTATTATAAAGGAGTGTTGGATTTTGTCAAAGGCTTTTTCAGCATCTAAGGATATGATCATATGGGTTTTTTCCTTTAGTTGTTTATATGATGGATGACATTTATGGTTTTTCATATGCTGAACTATCCCTGCATTTCTGGGATGAAGCCTACTTGATCATGGTGGATAATATTTTTTATATGTTGTTATATATGGTTTGCCGGAATTTTGTTGAGAATTTTTGCTTCAATATTCATGAGGGAAATTGGTCTGTAATTCTCTTTCTTTGTTGTGTCTTTAAGTGGCTTGGGTATTAGGCTAATTGTGGCCTCATAAAAAGAGTTTGGCAATATTCCTTCAGTTTCCACTGTATGAAACAGTTTGAGGAGTATTGGTAGTAGTTCTTCTTTGAATGCCTGGTAGAACTCTGCACTGAAACCATCTGGACCTGGGTTTTTTATACTTGAGGGGCTTTTAATGGCAGGTTCAATTTCCTTTAGTGTTAGAGGTCTGTTTGGTATTTAATCTGATCTTGATTTAATTTTGGTAAATGGTACCTGTCCAAAAAACTATTTCTTCTAGGTTTTCAATTTTTGTGGAGTACAGATTTTCAAAGTATGACCTGAAAAATCTCTGGATTTCCTGGCTGTCTGTTGTTATGTCACCCTTTTCATTTCTAAATTTGTTGATTTGGACACACTCTCTCTCTCTCCCTCTCCCCCCACTTCTCTTGTTCTCACTCTCTCTGCTTTTTGGTTAGTTTGGATACGGGTTTATCTATCTTGTTGACTTTCTCACAGAAACAACTCTTTGATTCATTGATTCTTTGTATTGTCCTTTTTGTTCCAATTGTATTGATTTCAGCTCTGAGTTTCATTATTTCCAGCTGTCTTCTTCTAGGTGAGTTTGTTTCCAATTGTTCTAAGATTTTTCAGCTGTGCTGTTAGTTCTCTAGTGTGGGATTTCTCTAGGTTTTTCATATAGGCATCTAGTACTATGAATTTTCCTCTTAAGATTGCCTTCATTGTGTCCCACAAGTTTGGATATGCTGTGGATTCATTTTCGATAAATTCTAGGAAGACTTTGATTTCTTTCTTAATTTCTTCTTTGACCCAGAGGTGGTTCAGTTGAATGATGTTTAGTTTCCATGAGTTGGTAGGTTTTCTGTGATTTTTGAAGTTGTTGAACTCTAATTTAGGCCATGGTGGTCTGATATGATACAAGGGATTATTTTGATTTTTTGTATATATTGATATTTGATTTATGACCAATTATGTGGTCAATTTTAGAGAAAGTTCCATGTGGTACTGAAAAATATGTATATTCCTTAGTGTTTGGGTGGAAGCTTCTGTAAATATCCATTAAATACATTTGCAAAATAACCTCTGTTAGACTCCTTATTTCTCTGTTGAGTCTCTGTCTGGTTGACCTATTCAAGGATGAAAGTGGGTGTTAAAGTCTCCCACTATTAGGGTGTGAGAACTGATGTGGAATTTGAGCTTTAGTAGTGTTTCTTTTACAAAGATAGATGCCCTTATATTAGGGGCATAAATATTCAGAACTGAAATCTCATCTTGACCAATTTTTCCTGTGATGAATAAGTAATGTCCACCCTGGTCTCTTTTAATTGAGATTTTAGTTTGAAGTCTACTTTGTTAGTTATTAGAATGACAACACCAGCTTGTTTCTTAGGGCCATTTGATTGGAAAATCTTTTCCCAGCGTTGTACTTTGAGCCTGTGTCTGTCTTTAAGGTTGAGGTGTGTTTCTTGTATGCAGCAGAATGAAGGCTTCTGTTTTTGTATTCATCATGCTAGTGTATGTCTTTTTATAGATGAATTGAGTTCATTGGTATTAAGGGATATTAGTGACCACTGATTGATATTTCCTGTTATTTTTGGTGGTAGCTTGTATGTATTTCCTTTCTTTGGGCTTTTCTTCTGTGGGATTATTGATTGTGGTTTCATGGGTGAATGTGAGATTCTTAGGTTGGAGTTTTCCCTTGAATGCTTTCTGAAAGGATGGATTTGTGGATAGGTATTGTTTAAGTCTAACTTTGTCATCAAATATCTTGTTTACTCCATCTATGATGATTGATAGTTTTGCTGGGTATAGTAGTCTAGGTTGGCAGCCATGCTCTTTTAGTCTGTATAACTTCTGACCAGGACCTTCTTGCTTTCATTGTTTCCATTGAACAGTCAGGTGTTATTCTGATGGGTCTGCTTTTACAAGTAAGTTGGTCCTTTTCTTTTGCAGCTCTTAAAATTTTTTCTTTATTCTGTATGTTTTGTGGCTTGATTATTATGTGGCAAGCAGACCTTTTTTGGGGGTCAAATCTATTTGGTGTTCTGTAAGCTTCTTGTACCTCTATAGGCATTTCCTTCTTTAGGTTGGGAAAGTTTTTTTCTATGATCTGTGCCTTTGAGCTGATATTCTTCTCTTTCTTCTATTCCTATTATTCTCAGGTTAGGTCTTTTCATGGTGTCGCAAAATTCCTCAGCATTTTGTGTTATGGCTTTTTCGGTTTTAGTGTTTTCTTTGACTGATGTATCTATTTCTGCTATTGAGTCTTCCACTCCAGAGATTCTCTCTTCCATCTCTTGGATTCTGTTGGTTATGCTTGTATTTGTAGTTCCAGCTCTTTTCTTCAGATTTTCTATTTCCACTTTTGCATCATTTTGTGCCTTTTTATTGTTTCAATTCTATTTTTTAGTTCTTGGAATGTTTCCTTTATTTTTTGGTTTTCCTTTTCTTGGTTTTCTTTTAAGGGTTTGTTCATCTCTTCCAATTTTTTGTTTGTATTTTCTTCTATTTACTTAAGGGAATTTTTTACACCTTCTTTTAAGGCTTCTATAATCTCCATAAAGATATTTTTGATGTTGTTTCCTTCTGTATCCTCTTTATTACTCTATTCAGGTCTTAGTATTGTAAAATCACCAGTTTCTTCTGGTGTTGCCTTGTTTTTCTTTATATTGTTATATGTATTCTTACAGTGGCATCTGCCCATGGCTTCAGTAGTTCACACTTAGTTAGCTCCTAGTTAGTTGTGGCTAAAGAGTTTGTGTTTCTCCTGTCTGCTTTGAGCTAAAGATTGCACAGTCTCTGACTCCATTTTGGACAAAAGTCTGAGTTTCAAAGGCCTCAGTCCCTCTCTGATGATGCAGAGGCCCTGAAGGTGGGGCCCAGCCCTGGGAGGTCCCTTTTGTTAGGGGTCACTGAGCAAGGCCCCTCCCAGCTAAAGCATAGGGCCTGTCTGCTAGCAAGAGTCTGAGATCAGACCCTTGGGTGTGACCCCGGTCCTGGAGAGGAATTCTCTGGATGGGCAGTCCAGGAGTTGGAATCTGCTTGCCTCTGATTCTACTCTGGACATGGGGTCTGAGTTTCCCCACTAAATTTTCATAACACAAACCACAGTCTGCATTTTTTTCACTTCCTTAACAGCTGATTTAAAAAAAAAAAAAGCATACTTCCCCCACTGGAATGCAGCTTCAGGAAAGAATATGCCACTACCACACCCAACTGTCACCCCTGCATTGCACAAGGCTGGATTCATGCATACATAGCTTGGATGAATTTCTGTCAGTAAATGAATACATGCTGCAATCAGGGAAAACAGTGTGAATATAGCCAATGATATGCCTATACCCAGGAGAGGGTAGCATATATATACTACACACACATACACAGCAAGTGAGCATGCATGCAAGAGAGAAAGACAGAGACAATGGAATTCTCAGAGTGCTGAGTAATACAGCAAGGATGGAGAGAGGTGGTTGATACCCTTTGGGAGACACCTAGATGATCTTCTATTGACAGGGCCCCTGATTAACAGGATGTCAAGGTATTTGGACTTGATTCTTTATTTAATGAGGGTCATCCCTGATTTTTGAGCAGCAATAACCCAAGATGGCCTATGCTTTTAAGAAAATCTCTAAGGTAGGAAGGGCACAGAGGATGGATTAAGCAAGTAGATGGCTAAAGCCGCTGAATCCAGCAAAATGGCTATTAAATATCCCAGGTAAAATATGTGGAGACAGCTTGACCAGGGACAGGAACTGTGGGGATGGTAAAAATGCAGATGTTGCAAAGATTGAATCAACAGAATTTAGCAAATGATGGCTCATGGAGTGAAGTCTTCAGGAGAACAGAAAGACATCTCCACTTTTGCCACCTAAAATAGATACAGAGAAAGGGCCTCCTAAGTATCTGGAGGAGGTGTCTTTGAAAAACAGCAATCCTCAACTCTCTCAGAAGAAAACAATTTCTACTTGTCTCTGTCTTTACTAAACTAAATGGTTCAAGTAAAACTAGTAATGCCAGTTAACAGTTTTAAGGTTTTTCTGCCCCACATGTCAGAAATAGGAGTTGGTTCTTCTGTGTATTTTCCCTCCTTCAGGGAGACCGTGGCCATCTGGACCACAAGAGAAACCATCTGACTTCGGCTAAAGAAACAGAACCAGCAAGCCCCAGCCCAACTCCAGAGCCAAAAATGTTCCACTTAGAACTGATCAGAGGCCTCTATCCTCCCACTGAGCCAGGATGAATTTTTAACTCACTATTGATCAGGCAATTTTAAAATCAATTTTAATTAAATGAAAGATTTCTATCAGGATTGCTTCTCTCTGGACAGTAAATTGGGCCTTGTAATAATACTTACACTGAAACGTCTCTCATATAACTAACAGAGTCCATCATAAATAAGTAAAGAACTTTCTATTTATTTTGCATTGGGGGAAACCGAGGTGAGAAGGTTAGCCCGGAGCCCTGCAGTAATGGGAATGGCAATCAAGACTTGAGTCATGGGGATGCCAAGCTCAGATCCCACAAACACCACTATCAGCCTCCAAAAGCCCTTCACATATAGACTAGAGAGAAAATAGATCTTTGTCAGTCACTGGGGAAGGGAAAATTGCAAGTATTTAACTGACATATGGAACAAGTTCACTAAATGGTATGTATAGGAGATAGTTTATTATCAGAAGGCATTTTCCTATTTAGAAATGGTCATGCTTGCTTGGCCTCTAGAAATATTGCCCCAATAGGGAGAGTTCACTCTTAAATCACTTCTTCTCAGGAGTTGCTGAAGCATCTCCACGCCCCAGCATAAGGCAATTGCTTAGAGTTCATACTGGGGAGGTGGAGCCACATGAGCCCTTGCTTAGAACTTAGAGTTTGATCAAAGTCTTCCCCTAAATTGCTTCGGATAGATTTTTCTCACATAATCCATCAGTAGATCCAGCCCTTTACTATTTCTAAACTATCTGTGAGTGGGCTTCAATATTTAGCCTCCACCATGCTTCTATGGACACAGGACTCCATGGTGCATGAGGAAGCAAGGCTGGAGGGGTTAACAGAGTCACTGCATATCATAGCCACATCCCTTCTTCATGACTTTCTCCATACAAAACCTTCCGATTATAGCTCATAACATGCCTTGCCTTGTAGTTTGCTCCTGCTAGAAATTTCATTTTGGTCAAATTTAATAAGATACAATTTATATATTAAAATTCCTGATTTAGTGTATGATTCTATGACATTTGACAAATATATAGCCATTTAGCCAGCACTACCATAATCGCAGCATGCAACTGTTCCATTGCTGCACAGAATTCCCTCTTGTATCTTTACAAACAGCCCTATCTCCAGTTTCTGGAAACCACTGAGCTTTTCTTGCCCCCATACTTTTGCTGTTAGCAGACACCATAGAAATAGAATAACATGCCCCTGAGTCTAACTTTCTTCTACTTATAAGAACACATTTGTGACCTTCTCTGTTGTGCTAGATATCAACTGTTCACCCCTTTGCATTTGAATAACATTTCATTATATAAATATAACAGGCTTGTTGGTTCTTCTCCCAGTTGAAACATGTGTGTGTCCTTTCTGTGCTATGAATATTTACCCAAGGTTTTTGTGTCAGTGTGTGTCTCCATGGCTCTTGGGTCAAGAGTAAGATTCCTGGATGTCATGGTAACTGTGATTACTAAGGAACTACTATAACTGTATCCGCTTGTCCTTCTCCTACCCATACAAGTGATGTCTCAGCCACTCCACACATTCTCCAGCACTTGATATCTGGTTTTTTTATTTCATTCTCCTAAATTGATGCCTGAATTCACAATTAGAACAAATTGCTGTCACATACTGCTGTCTGACTACTGTCAGTAGCCATCCATCCTTTTTCCTAGAATTGAAATTTGTATCCTTTATCCTGGTACAGTGTCTTTCAGGGAAAGTTCCAGATATCTCCATCTGCAGCCCATGAGTGAAACTAGAAAGTCCCACCCCTCCCCTGCAGCTTCTGACGCAAGTCAAGAATGGGGAAGAGAAACAACGGTAGAATCATCTGCCTCGATTTGAGGTCACCGTGAGTTGGAGAAGAGAAGACTTTTGTCAGTAGAGCCTGGGGCAACCTAAGCCTAGAGGCTCAAAATAAAATGGTTGGCAAAAATGGCAAGAAGAGGCGGGGTATGGTGTTGCACTCCTGTAATCCCAGCAATTGAGGCATGGATGCAGGAAGATCAGGGGTCCAAGGATGGCCTTGACTATATCATAGTGAGCTCCAGGCTATCCTGGGCTATGTGAAATTCTCTCAAGATGAACAAAAACAAAAATGATAAAAAGCTCAACCGGTGAGAAAGGAGTAGTAGCTGCCAAGTGTGGGCTCCCATCTCCAGGAGGACATAGCAAAGGATGCAAGTACAGTGATCCGTCCAGAGAGTGAGAGTGGTACACCAGATTTAACAGCATGAAAGTCACAGAATACTTTATATGAATGGTGTCCTAGATGTGGGGGCCAGTTATTATGAGAGCAAGAGCAGTGTACAAAGGAAAGGACTGGGATCATAGACAACTGGTTTAGGTCATTCTCTTAAGGAGATGTCTTGGCAGATGAAGCAGAAAGATATGCAAAGTCTAGAAGGGAATGTGGATATAAGACTGAGACTTTCAATTGTATAGAGCTATACACTTCAGCATCCTAGCTGTGCTGTTTCTTTTGTGAGGCTGTGTGGTTGTCACAGAAACCTTCCATGTCCCTCTTTCTCAACTATAAGTCTGCAAACATCAACACAACTGCAAAAGCAGCTTCTTTGTTCTTTAAAGTCAGCAGAAATGTAGATCAGGGACTTCTGCATGGTCTCTGATGACAGCACACACTATGAATGGCTTCTGATAGGGGCTGTGGGTGGAGAAAGACTCTGTTCCTTAGAAGCTGGCCTCTAGGAGTTTGTCCATGCTCCAGTGAGTATATGGGCAACACAATTGGATTTTTTTCTTATTTTTGAAGGGGCACAAGAGTAGGGAATGGATCTGGAAGAACTGGAAAGTGCATGAGAACAGGGTGCATGATGTGAAATTTCAAAATAATCAATAAAATATTATGTTGGGGAAATGACTAAGATTTTTTTTTTACAGTTGAAGATGTTACAACATTCTAGCAGAAGCCAGGCAGAGTAGCACCCACCCATAATCCCAGCAGTTGGAAAACAGAAATAGGAGGATAGAAAGTTCAAGTCCAACATCAGCTACATGAGAGCGTTACACTGACAAGGTGAACCATAATAACTGCAATGCACTTAACAGGTTTATAAGCAAGAGGTATTTACAGTTAATTGTGTTGAAATCCCACAGGTACACAAAGGCATGTACTTGTCTTTGAAATAGACTAACTTAAGGTGACTTCACAAGCCATAAAGGAGAGAAGCCATCCTGTGGAGAAGGTCACACTACAGTGGATGGGATGCCTCACTAGTTCAGTGGAATTTGATCTTTTCCTGATGTGGGTCAGCTGTACATGTGGTGGGCACATCAGACACTGGCATCAGTGGACAAGAATTGGCTGAAAGTAACTCTCCTATGTGCACAACCCCTGTGGCTCATTAGAGAGAGGAATATTCTTTTGACCATAAAATTGAAGGGCTATAATTTCAATTTTGGATCATTTACCCTTTATTCTGGATTGGCGGTAGGATACTCCACTCTTTAAAAAAAAAATACTGTCTAGATCTCCCTTTTAATTTCAGTCCTCATGATATATTACTGTCCCCAGACACCATGCAAATCAAGAAGAAACAGAAAGTTAAACATAAAGGGAATCTGGACCCTGCTAGTTCAGGATCCTGCCACATAATCTAGGATAGTTTCTGTAAAAATTGTAGAAATCTACCAAGGATAATTAGTCCTTCAGGGTCTTGTAGAAGTGGATCTCAAACCTGGCTCACCAGCTTTTTTTGTGAGACTTGTCTGGAAACGGTATTGGAAGTCTGAACTGTTATATTATTAGTATATGTGTATGGTGTACATATGAGTGGGTGCATGTGTGCCACAGCATGCCTTTGTAGATCAGATGACAACTCTCAGGAGCCACAGATCAAACTCAGGTCCTTAAGCCTTCAAAGGAAGCATTCTCATGTGCTAGGTCATCTTACCAGGCCAGACTCTAAAATATATTAAGGTCACGAAATCATTATGATACATATCTAATGTGATGGCTTTAATGAGAAATGTCTTCCACAGTCTCAAGTGCTTGAATTCTTGGCCTTGAGTGTCTGGCACTATTTGAGAAGGTTACAGAACCTTCAGGTGGTATAACTTTGCTAGAGAAAGTGTTCATGGGGGTGAGCTTTGAGGATTTATTCCCTTCCCAGTGTTATGCTCTTCATTCTGCTTCCTGTGTGTGGTTGAGATGTGATCTCCCAGCTTCTTTCTCCTGCCATTATGGGCATCTGGCCCTCTTGTACTGTAAGCCAAAATAAACTCCTTCTTAAGTTCCTTTGAGACGTGGTATTTCATCACATCAAAAGAAAATAACCAATCACTCAGTTTTGAAACAACTGCTTCAGAAAGATGGCACCTTGAGGCATAAGAGTCAAATCCTAACAATGTTTCTTTTAGTAAGCCAAGTTTTCTGGAACACAGTCATGCTATTTGTATTCATATTATTTGCTACTTACTCATGTTATTTTACAACAGTTGAGTATAGGGGAAACACCATCATGCCTTTTAATTCTAAAATATATATATTTCTTAATCTTTCACAGAAAAAAAATTATGCCTCCCTCTCAAAAATATGTCATATATCAACAACACAGTACCAGGAATAGGAAAAATTCTAGTTTCTTATAAGTGAGCTGTCATTCCCCCTCTGAATCTGTGTGTATATTGTTTTAACTAATGTCAGCTAATCAGCAGGATGTACTGACTTTTTATTACATGTCAGCAATACACTTTCTGTTGAAAATATGGTGATCTCTATCCCCATGGAGCCACCATGAGCCTTATATGTACAACTTATTTTATCAAATCTAAATCATCCTTGATTAAAGGCATAATTATTTTATGCACTAAGAAAGAAAAAATGTGCTACAAATTAAATCCTGACACTATTTCCTTAAGCCTTGGAAATTTTATTTTCTAATTATTAAAAAGCTCTTTTAGGTTTATTTTTATCACTCTTGGCAGACATAAAAAAATTATGTGAAATAATACTGGTTAGGAGCCAAGGTCTCCAGAGTGTTCCTCTGGATTGTTGACCCCTTCGCTGCAAGCTATTTGCAGAAATCTTTTTGGCCTTATCAGAAAGTATCAACAAAGGATTTACAGAACAAGTCCATGAATGTGGAGGTAATGACAGCTATGTCACAACTGCCACCAGGCCAACAGTATTTGTAAGAGGCAATTAATCATAGCCTGCTTTAACATATGTTAAATGGCTTTTTAAAATATGTGCATCATAGAATTGAAGAGATATGATTTATTGCTTGATGAACAAGAAGTAAAGAAATATAGGCCAAGTCTCAGTAAATGGCCTTTTGTAGATGAGTTGAGGCAGGGCTGGCCAGAGGGAACAGCAGTTAAAGAATATTTTGTGATAAAGGAAGAAGGAAAGATGTCCTGTAGCTGTCTCCAGGCTCTCATTCTATTGTGTTCCATGCACACCTACAAAAGTCTGCTTGACATTGTAGCATCCCTCAGAGTACAGCATGGCCTCATGCAGCTCTGAGCTCTAAAAGAATTAACAGGATACCAGGAAGACATACACAATATCCCTTCTATTTAAGGGAGTGAGCAATATGTGATGGTTACTCTGCTTGTCAACTCAGTTGGGTGTAGAATCACTAAGATATGCCAATAAGCAGGGCTATGAGGGTATTTCCAGGAATAATTAAAATTAGAAAAGATTCCCCTCCAGAGTGAGTGGCTCCTTCTAGTACCAGTCCAGATAAAGGATGCCAAGGAGAAAGCTGCTGCTTTTACCTACTTGCATCCATTCCTTACTGGTGAATGCATCTGCCTACTGCTACTATTACTGCTGCCGTTCTTCAGCAACAGTTGATCCCAGTCCTTCAGCCTCCAATATGAATTTAACACCAGCAACTCTCAATAAACCCTCCAGGCTTCCTGTGAGGAATTCAGACTCTAGCACTGAGTAGATAGCAGCTTCTGGGCCTCTCCATCATGTATACAGACATTGTTGGACTATTGAGCCCCTATCATAAATCTATTTGCATACTATACAATCATTCTATTGGTTCTGTTACTCTAGAGAACCCCTAGTAAGGGGAAATTAGAAGGCAATTCTGCAGCAGAGTGAACCTTAGAGCACTCTCATGTGATGTTTAAGAATAATGGTTAGGAAGATGACTGTTTCCATGAAGCTGATCTCAGGACAGAAGATGATTGAAAGATGAATATAATGGACTTCAAGGGAACATCTAGAGCTTTGTATGGCAGGGCCATGTGTGGTGATATATATTTAATAAAAATAGCTTAGACTATCAGAGGACAGAGCTAAGCCATGAAGGTAAGGGAGTAGTGACTCGTGCCCTTTAATCACAGCACTTTGGAGGCAGAAATCCTCGGGATCTCTGTTAGTTCAAGGTCAAACAGAATTAGGTGATGATAGCACCATATTTATTCCTAACTCTAGGAATGTTGAGCCAGGAAGTAAAATAGCTGGGCAGGGAAAGAAATATAAGGCAAGAGGAGGCAGGGGATCGGTCCTTTTTGGACTCGCTCCCAGACAGGCTGAAGATAGGACCTACACCATTTGGCCTGAGGAGTTGGCTGGGTTTATTCCTTGTCTTCCTGATATTCCAGATTTTCTCCAGTATCTGGCTCTGGGTTGTTATAATACCAAGTAGAATTTATGCAATACCCGTGTCCACCTCTTGACCTTAGATTTAGACTGTTGTACAATGTCAAATGGGTTGCAGTCGAAATACACTGATTTTTATTTGCTTAGTTATACTTTGTAATAGAAAATTTCCTCCTGTAGAACACTGGGAATGTCAATTGTAGGTTCTGCATCTTCCCTTGGGAACCAAAGAGCAGGCATGTCCAACACCTAGCTAGAATAAGCAATCACGCCTTGGTCAACAATACTTTTAGAGACTTAATGTGATATTTTTATTTCTATGAAAGTCAGAAGAAAAACACAGAATTAAGGTTGTACTATATTCACCTTTATACCAATACAATCATGAAACAATTTTCAATTCTTTCTTCATATAGAAAAAACAATGCCCATGAAGGTCCACCAATGTCATAATGGGACCAGATGGGCATGTCATACTCATCATGCCTATCAGACACTCTCCAGGAAGGTGGGTCCTGGAGAATGAGCTCTGATGACAGATCAACCGAGAGAGAAATGATATGCCATATTAGCTATAGAGA
Source organism: Sigmodon hispidus (assembly GCA_004025045.1). NCBI lineage: Eukaryota > Metazoa > Chordata > Mammalia > Rodentia > Cricetidae > Sigmodon > Sigmodon hispidus. The sequence continues at coordinate 33,093 of PVIH01013685.1, read as the reverse complement.
TGCATGTAAATTAGAAACCCCAGAAAGCTGTGTATTCCCACAGCCCATAGTGGTGCTCACCTCTGGAGTAGGAGGAGCAAACAGGACTGCTGCTGAGAGAACATGTATTTGATTTATTTAGCAAAACAAACCAAGAACAAAAAGACAAAAACAAACGAAGGTGAATCCAGGTCAGCACAGTGGCTAAGTGTACAAAGATGTTAGGCATACAAGTCTGATGAGCAGACTTTAATCCTTGTGACCCATGTAAAGGTATAAAGAGAGAAGCAACTCCACTCAGTTTTCCTCTGGTCACTATACACATCATGGTACACTCACATACAACATTATCAAATGTAACATGACCAATCGCTGCTGTTAATTCTGGATAGAGGAGAAATTAGTGTTTGGTTTCCTATTTCTAGCTCGATGTCTGGTATCCTCATCCCTCAAAAATATACTTCACTAATGTCTTTAAATCAATGATGCATTAACTACCCCCATATCTTTCTTTTCTGATCTTTGGAAACTTTTTTTTTTCATTTTCTTTTATGATCCTCCCCTATATTAGGTCCTTTCTAAGTTTCATCCCTTTAAATGCCATTTCAAGTAGCACAGGTGGACTCAGGTATAAGCTAACAGTTCTGTGGTAGCCTACTCCACAGGCTAAGGCTGGGCAAAATGAAAAACAGCCCTGCTTGACCAAGAGAATTGGAGGTGGAAACAAGGAAAGTGCACACCGAATGAGAACACGATCATCAGCAGTATAGCTTTAACTATCACTCAAGATTCTGATGCAGACCTTCCTAGCATTTTTGTCAAAATGCAAGTTCTGGTATCTTCTAGCAATTGAGTTATAATGATTGTGGTTTTGTTAGTCACAGTGAGTCTCTTTAAACCCATCAGAAATTTGTACTAATAAAAGGACTCTTTCAGTGCACACCTCCATAGCTTCAGGATAGGCGTGGAGGCCAGAGGAACAAACCATGAGCAAGTGTAAACTTGAAGCTCCATTCCTTAAACTCTGGAGATGAGAGATGGGAGACTGAATCCATAACCAATGGCCAAATAGTTGATCAATCATACATTATGAAAAAACTGTTATAAAAACTTTCTAAATTACTCACCTGAAGAAGGCATGAGATTTCTGAGGGCTTCTGCCTGTGTCCTGATTGATCTACCTCTCCTTGCTCACTCTCCTGGAATCATACCTTCTTAATGAGCCAGTGCCATGGAACAAATTGTTTTTCCTGAATTCCCTGATTTGTTCCAGCAAATCACTAACAGTGTGAGAGGGATCACAATAACCCACTGTCTCTAGTGGTTAAGTGGAAGTACAGGGAAATCTGGGGAGTTAGGAGTGGCATAGGAATTGGGGAACTGAACCTTTCCCTCTGGACCTGTGCTAACCCTGAATTAAGTTGGTTTGTAGGATACCCAGCTAATGTTGGGAGGTTAGCAGAGCTAGTGGCTTGAGTGGGAAAAAGAATCAAAAGAAACTGCATGCTGATGTCAGAAATGTACTAGTTTGAAATGATGAAAAGCTATCACAATAAGCATCAGATAGGAAGGTACAAACTTTGTTCACATCCCCTACAAAACTCTGAACTTCTCTGTGATTGATGGTCCCACCCTTGATTTTCACAGTTTCTAGATTAAAAAAAAAAAGCCATGCATGCAAGGCTAAAAGGCATACTCAGGTAATTAATTACATTAGGACACAGACATGAACAGAACAGTCCCATACACATCAACAAATGTGGCATGTGACTCCCTAGTTATATGTTCTGCCTAATGTTATCTGATTAGTCAGTGAACAAAATGGGACCTGAGTCTATTTGGTTTTGTCCATGAGGAGAAAACATTTCTTAGGACTCTGAAATACTGGGTCATATGAACATGTTGAAGTCTCAACCCCCAGAAACTTGAAGATGAGGTATTCACAGGTGATTAGGTTAAAATAAAGAATTTGGGGTGGGTCTTGGTCCATGTGACAGGTGTCATGAAATAAGGTGAATGTGTAGGAAGAGCCAGTGAGAACCCTCTGAGAAAGCACTCACTTATAAGGATGGAAAAGCTCTAAAACAGCCCTGTGGTAATCCTTGATATTGGATTTTCATCCACCACCTGTGAAGAATGCATTGCTATTACTTATGCCATCTAGGTTGTGATATGTGGTTTTAAAAGCACTAACAAACTTGCATACTATTGTAAGCCTCCAAGGCTGTCATATGTGGTCATAGTCCTTGAAAATATACACAGTACAACATAAGATTTGGAACCAAGAGAAATGATGGAAAGAATCTGCAAACCCTTGACATTTCTTTCCACCTAAATCCCTATGGACATCAACATTTAAGGCCATTTAACCAAGAGCCTTGGGACTGAATTCATAGACAACAAAGGAGAGGTAATGTGTTATACATATGGCTGTGGCAGGTGCCAGCAACATCTAATGGGGCAGGATTAGTGGAGGCAGTTCTAAAGAGGAAAGGGAAGGAGGTTAGGTTCACTGGTGGCATCAAGTACTTGAACAGCTTTGTGAAGCACAACCCCACCCCCATGCCTCCCTACAGATTTGAAAGTCAGAAGGTCTGTGCTCCATCCCCCGCCTCCATCAGACTCCAGGAAGATTCAATTACATTTAGAGACATGATGTCTGCCTCCCCTGGATTAATTTCCGGATCCTGCCAAGGCTTGTCCTTATCTCTTTCTTCTTGCTGAGAGTAAGAACCCTATAAAATCATCTCTATCAGGGACCAAAAAATGAGCCAGGGCAGGCAAACATAAGAAGCAGTGCCTATGTCTTTCCTCATTTAGATTCAGGAAAAGACCATGCATGACAGCTGACTGCAGAATTCTCACACGTCCATTCAGTCTAAGGGATCCATTCTGCCAGAGCACTGTGTAGAAGCAGGTCACACTGTGGACAACAGCTATTTAGTGACACTAGAACTCAAAGTATGCTGTTCCTAAAGATCCTTGGTAGTAATGACAGCAGAGAAAACATTTAAAGTGTTTGCAAAGGGCTGCCCCCTTCTAATATTTGTGTCTTACTGAATCTACACAACAGCTCCATGAAGGAGATAATAGTTTACCTCTATTTTCCAGTAGCTGGTAAGGAGGAAACAGAATTTCTGGTGCCAGCAGCAACATGTAATGACCATCTCAAAATAAAAGTGCAGGGTACTCCAAGGACTGAAAAGTCATAACTGAATTTTTACCCACAGATGAGTTTTCATATGTGTGCATAAGAGTGTTATTCACTGAGTTAACACCATATGGTCACACTTGGCAGGCATTATTCCAAGTACTGTTCACATCAGTCTTGTGACATACAAACTTTTCCCATCATCACCATTTCATAGATAAGAAAAATCAAACCTCATCAAAGAAATAGAGGGATTCAAATTAGAACCAAGGGAACTGAGATTTTTTTTGAACCTATTTCCTAAAGATAACACTTTACAATCCATTCAGTGGCCAGTATTCTGCAGGTTGACCAGTTGCCTTTGCTTATGAGGTTAAAAGATAAATAGTATAAAGTGGCAAGAATAGTAAGCTGTAATATAGACTCTGAGGCAATGCATTACTCCCTGTCCAAGTGAAGAAGTGTCTCCCCTCCTCAGCTCAAATTCCGCAAGCAGGCTAGACGGTGTTGGATTTCTCAGATGTTGTACTGTTTCATGTTCTTTCAAAGTGTGTTAGACCCTATCGCCCACGATTACTCCCAGGTGCAAAATTGTATGCACAAACAGTTGCAGCAGCAATTTACTGACTGTGAGCTCAATCAGCCAATTGTGAGCACAATTAGCTGCTCCCTGCTCATTTGGAAGGAGCTGGGGCGATGATTGCCTCTGCAATTAGCCAGTTGTGGGCAGCTTGGCTTGCTTGTGCAATCTTGCACAGGCAGGCAATGTGCAAAAGTGATGCATGCCAGGAGTCTCACACTTTTGACTCCAGATATCTGACCCAATGTCCACCCACCATTTTTTACATGTGGATGGAAGCTGCAACTGTGCAAAGAAAAAAGATGGGCCGAAGTCAGACTTTGTGTATATGCTATAGGAACTAAAGACACAAACCTTTCCATGTCTTCGTATAGGAGAGAGAGAGATGAGATACTAAATCTGGATTAACAAAGGATAAGCTGTGTCCAGGGTGAGACACACTTTGATCATTAATGATTTGGGTGCAAAGAAGAGCCATATGAAAATGTGTTCACTTAGAAGAGGGAACCATTTATATTATCAAAATGACTTGCTTTGGGGACTCAGGAGAAAGCTGAAATGAGTCTGAATGGGAGAATCAAAATGCCACATTAAGTCACTAGTGCAATCAACAATTTTTTCTTCCTTCTTCCTGTATCCTGAGGAAAATAAATAAATAAATAGCTGATCCTCCCCCTGGAGTTGGGCAGTTTCCTACCCACCTGTCTCTGCCGAGGAAAGCCTGGAAACATGGAAAATTTTATTGCAGCTGTCCACAAAATGAACTGAAGCCTGATTGAATATGTTCTAGTTTTCCCCTTAGTTACAAGTCGATTAGAAAAAGAAAAGTCCGCTGTATTTTAAGTGAGGTTTTGTTGCATGGATGTGCCTTTGTAACTAAAATCAGGCTTCTAAAGGAAACCCAAGGAAAGAGGAGTCACTTCCTGATGGCAGATCTCATCAAGCTAATTCAATATTCTAAGATCCTTGGGAAGTAAGGGGCATATGTTACTCCTTCTAACTATGCTAAGCTTATTAGAATGGTAGAATTCATACTAGCCCAAATGTGGGGAAAGTCCCAAAGTCTACCAACTGAGAAAGGAATAAGCAGAATATGGTTTAAAACAATAGAATAGCATTTGATTATAAAAAATAATAAAATATAAACATTCTAACATAAATACTCTTTGCCAACTCAGACTAAGTAGAAGAATCCAGACACAGAGGCAACTTATTGTATAAGACCCCTTACATAAAGTGTTTAGAGGAAACACCCGCAGAAAAATGGAGTAGTGTTTGCCACTTAGGAAAAAAAATGAGCATCAGGAGCAAGTGCTACAGGCATACAAGCAAGATTCTGGGATTAGATGGCTGCATGACCTAGATAATATATGAAAGTCATTGAATTATGCACTTAAATGTTTTACAATTTGATATGTAAATTATATATCATTTAAAAAGTAAGGAAAGTTTGCCCTTTTAATATGGGGAGTAGATTAAGGCAGTACAAGGCTACTTTGTATTTCCCTGTCTATTGAATGCCCAAGAAAACCTCTGAGGAACATCTATAGCAGAAAGAACTCCAAGTTTGTCTCCAATGCAAGCCAAACTCATTTATTTATTCATTCACTCATCCATTCACTCATCAAAAATAATTATTGAACACCTCTTTGTAAGAGATTATTTAGTAATAATTGAGAACAAAAACTACATCAAATCTGATTGGAGGTGTCAGGATACACACACACACACACACACAATATATATATATATATATATATATATGTAGGAGGAGATAGGAGAAGTAATTATGTCACACCCCAAACTGTCATTCACAGGACACAATATTTCTTTGGATGGTAATGGAAAGCAAAGGTTCAAGGGGATTTTCCTGGGGCACATGATGGAGACTTTTGAGGCCAGAAAGTACAGAGGGTGAGTTAGCCAGGATAAACACCAGCTGGGTATAAAGAGAGTCCTTAGTGCCTGCATAGCACGCACTCTCTGTTTAAGCCTGAGTGAGAAGCTGCCTACATATAGTAGAGCAAGAGACAGAGCATAGGTTAAACAGCTGACAGGCAGTCCCCACCTGATCCTCCCTCAATCTCACCATGTTGAGACATTTTTCCTTTTTGTCCACAGCACACACATTGAGTTGGTTATTACAAAGATCAAGTGTTGGTGTCTTTCATCATCCACCTGGAGTAGTAATTAAAAAGATTCATTTATTGTTCCTGACAATATGGGACTTACTTTCCCAGGAGGCTGGGTGAGGCAGAAGTGAGCTAAAAATGCTCCTGGGTGGAAAGACGTATGTCACTTTAAAATGGCATCAAACAAATTCTCTCCATTTCTTCCCACTTGTTGCTACTCGGCTCCAATGTCTGCCTCTGTCATGCCATGTGTCTATATCTGAATAATCTGACAGAAACTCATGAGTCCTTATAAATTGTTCTCACCTATGTTGCGGGATGCACCATTAGAGGCTCTGTGGTGATCTGGATGAGCAAAGTTCCCCATAGTCTCAGAGATTTGGACACTCAGTCACCACTTGGTGGTGCTGTTGGGAGGTTTAGGTGATCCCGTCATGATGGAGGAAGTTTAAAAGTTAAATTCCCCTAGCCTCTTATAGGTCATTTTCTCTGCTTTGTGCTTATCCTAATCCTGCTACCACCCCCACTGCCCGCTGCCTGCTGCTCACTGCCCACTGCCTGATACCCGCTGCTCACTGCTTGCTGTCCACCTGCCCGCCTGCCCACTGCCTGCTTCCTGCTGCCATGATGTCCCAGCTTCATTATGAAACTAACTTCCTAAAACCATAAGTCAAAATAAATAATGCCCTCTGTAAGTTGTCGTGATCATGGTGTTTTTAATGCAGCAACATGAAAGTAACCAAGACAGGCTCCCTGTTTGACTGCATCAGGTTCCTACATTTCTTTCAAATATCTCGCCAAGCTACATTGCTACCTCAGAGACCTTCTAGCTGGCCTGTTCTATGCACACTTACTGTGCATCACAACTGATGCAATATAGAATTAGACTTAGTCTAACTGGTCCCCTGATTACAACTCTTCAGTTGTTCTTAGAATAAAACTCAGAATCTTTCACCAGAAGTCTTGTTTCAAATATCAGGGGGATCAGGATGAGAACCAGGGGACTTTGAAATGTCAATCATTCCATTTCTATTCCCCATTTCACCACTTCTGCCCCAAATCAGGTCTATGTTATTACAGCAGGAAGCCATGTGCACATGTGAGAGACTGTGATCTAAAGGGAGCAGGATAAATAACTATCCTTTTTGAATATGAAGGACCAAGTTTTTTGGATGAACTATGAGCACAGTGACAGAGTGGTGAGTCTAGGACTTGGCTGCAGTGGAGTCACAGGAAGAATTTAAATCACAATGATGCCCATGAGCCTCAGCCCTAGAAATTCTAATGTAATTGCTATCAGATACAGTTGAGAATTTAACACCTTAAAAACTCTCCCACTGGAGGATGCCTGAACTGGCCTTCCCCTATAATCAAATGAAAGACCACCCTAATTGCCATTATAGAACCTTCATTCAGCAACTGATGGAAGCAGAAGCAGAGATCCATAGATCCAGAGATCTTTAGCTGGACTGGGTTCAGCTCCCAGTCCAGCTAAAGAGAGGGAGGAGAGATTATATGAGCAAAGGGGTCAGGATCATAAGGAGATGACCCACAAAGATGACTGACCTGGGCTATTAGGAGCTCACTGACTCTGAAATGACAGCAGAACAACCTTCATGGAACTGAACTAAGCCCCCTGAATGTGGATGACAGTTGAATGGTGTGGACAGTTTGTGGGGCCTCTTGCAGTCTGACCAGAGTTTATACCTAGTGCATGAACTGGCTTTTAGGAGTCTATTCCCTACACAGGAACACCTTACTCAGCCGTGATACTCGGGGGAGGGGCTTGGTCCTAACTCAGCTGGATATGCCAGACAGAGTTGACTCACCCAGGAAGTCCTTACCCTCTCTGAGGAGTGGTTGGGAGGATGGGATGGAAGGAAGATGGAGGAGAACTAGGAAGAGAGGAGGGAGAAGAAGCAGGGGTAGGTATATTTTTAAAAATTAAATTAAAAAAAAAGAAAAAGAAAAAATCTCTCACACTGCAGGGCTGGGAAAGCAGCTCTGTGGATAAAGTGATACTGTGCAAGCATGGAGACTTGTACCTGGAACCCATGTACAGTTGGATTTGCTAGTATATATCTATAACCCCAACACTTCTACAGCAAGATGGGAGGCAGATGGGAGAATTCCAGAACCTCACAGTTCAGCTATCCTGGAGTACACAGTGGGGAATGACAAGAGACCCTCCCTGAATAAAGTGGAGATGGGGATTGACACCTCAGTTGTCCTCTGATTTCCATAGCCAGATCCATGGCACATATGTGCCTATTCTCACACACATGAACACACACACACACACATACACACACACACACACACACACACACACACACGGGGGGGCAGACAGACAGACAGAGACAGAGGCAGACATAGAAGAAAGAGGAGAAGAAAAGAAGAAGAAGGAAAGAGAAGGAAGAAGGAGGAAGGAGGACAAAGAAACAGGAAGGAGGGAGGGAGGAGGAGGAGGAGGAGGAGGAGGAGGAGGAGGAGGAGGAGGAAGAAGAAGAAGAAGAAGAAGAAGAAGAAGAAGAAGAAGAAGAAGAAGAAGAAGAATCATTCCCCTAATGAGTCTAAGGTACAGCAAAGTTTGAGAACTGATATGAACCTCTCCAAGGCCTTCAAAATGTTCTTTGTTTATACAACTTCGGAGGGGTCAATCAATGCAGATATTGGAAACTGTCAATGCAATAATCTAAGTGGGGTTTGCAGATCTATATTAGACAGGCTGTCTGAGCAAGAAGTGTATCTTTATTCACTTTAAAATTAGTTTGTTATTATAGGGTCTCCTCTTCTTTTCTGACTGATGTACAGAAATTGACTCCCAGCATGTTTTAAAAACTGTCCTCTCTGGTGTGACACAGTCCATTTTTCCATCACTGATGCTTGGCACCCTTTCTTCAGAGGGGAAAAAGGAGATAGAATTATTGGCTTGAATTCCAAAGGTATAGTCCATAAAATATGATTTATGAATCCTAAGGTCATAAAGAGCCACGTGGCATAAAGAACAGGAAGTACCTGCAGCCTGCTGGGAGAACAGTGGCTTCCTGTTTGCATCTATCTCATAGTCCCTACAGGGAAGTCATCCTCCACCTGTAATACGTTACTTAGAACATCTGCAGAGCTTTGGAAGCTAAGGGTAAAGACAGAAAATAAAAGAAATGATAATATTAAGCATATGGGCTCCTCAAGAGCAAGAACCTGCATGGGCTCATCAGTTAAATCCTGGGGCTGATGCTGCCCTGTGGTCCAGGGTCAATAGACTACTCCTTGAATAGCCTTAACTAGCCTCATAACCCAGACATGGCACTCCTTCACCTTAAGGAAATAGAAACAAGCAAAGAACATGTTCCTTCTTAGCCCCTTTCTCTGCTGCATCCCTAAGAGAGCACATGGGGAAGTCTAGGGAGATGCACAGTGGAGACAGGTCCAGAGAAGATGGGTTAGCAAGGCCTTCAGTGGAGAACCTCTACAAGCTGAAGGCTACAGTACATTATGGTAAACAGAGACTGAGCTAGCTCTGCTTTTCAGAGAGGACAGTAAAAGGAGAGGTGATTCTTTCATATCGAAAACCCTCTTCTGCCCACCAAAGATTATCAAACACTGGTTAGACTAGACTGAAGAGCTTTTGTTCAATGAAAGACATATTCCTACAGGTCATAAAAGGCATTAGTCCCTATCGGGAAGTACTATCGGTAGGATACACCTTAAGAGATAACAGGACAATCAATCAATGGGTGCCTTGAATCAGCCTCACCAGGTTCACTCACCACCTCTAATACCAAAATAATGACACCTTTCCCCTTCGTGCCGGCCCTTCTTCAGGTAATGTCAGGATAGAAGGGCAGAAATGTTGACTGATCTGGTGACTTTTTTCTAGCACAAGTCATTTGTATTTCTAGAATCTTTTAACTGATGAAGAACTCGTTAATTACCATGGAAAAAGCAAGTACTGCTGCAATGCCAAGTTAACATTTGTAATGGATGCTGCTGCTTGTGGATGTTGACAATGCTCCTATTATCAAGATGTCATTCCATGTTATATTTAATTACAGCTAGCTTTCCCCGATGTGCAGACAAGTTATTGGCTCCCATTGACTCACTCTCTACTTAGCTATGTTTTATATTGAATCCTAATATCTTCTCTATTATTTTTATAGGAAGAAAGGAATGTCTTCTGAGAGCCAAAGTCACTTATCCCCTTTATTCAACAGTCTATTTCCTCTCTTAATCTCCTTGTCCAGATCTGTCAAATAAAATGTTAGTTTTGTACTTCCTTGTACAAGTGCCTTAGTCAAGTAGAAATATCACTATTAAATGTCACATAGGCTTTGGCATTTTTCAAAAACTGTATTTGAAAGATTTTGTGCATATTTCTTCTTTATAAGACTATAATGCATTGGTAAAATATGTCCATGTCCAAATCCTCAGGAGCTATGAATATTGCCCTCTACTATCGTGACTAAACCAAGGACGCTGAAATGAGCAGATTCTCTTGGAGTTCCATCACATACATAAACTTAAGAGAGACGTAGAGGAGACTGACATCTATGGAGGCAAAATTAGGACAGAAGAAGAGACTAGAGTGATATAGCCATAAGCTATGGAATGCTAGTAACTATCAGAAGCTGAGAATTGAGAAATGATGTTCCCCAGAGTCTCCAGGGATGTGCTAGGTTTCAGACTTCTGAATTTCACAACTGTGAGAGAAACAGTTGGCTTCAGCTGCGAAGGCTATGGCCATTTGTTATGTCTACCCCCAGAAGCTAATATAAAGCCCCAAATAGTAACAAGTCCAGATATCCAGTTTCATTGACTCAAGAAGTACAGTATTTCCACATCAACAAATATATTGCAAACTCCACTAACTGCTTTCATTGTTTCCTTTTGGTGGTGTTGAGGATCATACCCAGTACCCTGTGTAGACAATCCACACATGAGCATCATCTCTAGTTCTTTATCTTAAAGTGGACATATAAATACAAGAATGTTTGTCCTCTTAATGCTATTAATACTAGCTGAAACCTGAATTAGTTCTTCATTCTTAGTGGGGTGACTGTAAGAATGCAACAGATACCATCAAGGTGAGTGTCTGCAGGTAACCAGGTCAGCACTGCTGGCAAGGGATTCTGGGATACACAATGTATTGTTTGTGGTGTTTCTCATGATGATTTTGTCTTTCCTTCTCTACTTCATGTGGTCACAAAATACTCAACTACTAATGCATAACATTTGTAGTACTGGAGCCCATTACAACAATGGTCACTAGTGACACAGGCCGCATTCCACAGTCTTTGTTATATTCTCTTCATCATGGTTAGGTTATTGCAAAGATCAGTCTTTTAGTGGTCATAATAAGGCTACTTCATACTGAGGGTACTGTGTCAAGTCTTCAAGTTGGTATTGACTTTTGATTTTATTTTGTGTATGTATATGTGTGTTCTTGTATTAATGGGTACATATGCAAAACATATGCTTGTACATGTGGAGGTCAGAGGTCAATATTGTGTGTCATTCTTTAATTGTCACCTCTTTTATTTTTGAGACAGGGCCTCTCATTGGACAGAGGCTTAACAAACAATCTAAGCCAGCAAGTCTCAAGGCTCCATTTGCCCCCAACTTCTCAGAACTGAGCTTACAAGAGCTTGGGATTGAACTCAGAAACCATTTCACTGACTGACTCATTTCCAACCCTTGGCATTGACTTTGGAGCTTACAATAATAAATAAATAAATAAAGATCACTCTCACACCCATTTTAAATCATAGCAACTCACATGATGAGGATGTGCCTCTGGAAAGATGATTTTTGTTTATTTATTGGAGTTGGAGTTGTCTGAATTGCTTCAGAATCTACTGTATTTCAGTTTGTCTATATAAAACAAACTCCTATCAATAATGAAGAAGTCAGGAAAACCTCGTTATCCTACTGTTTAGCAGTTGGAGGGCATTCTCCAACATTCTTACTTCACCCTCATTTTGTACTCCTGATATTCCTCATCACTACCTCCAATTATCTTATTTGTCCATGCATGTACTCACGGACTCTGAACTGCCATGTTTACAGATACATCTTCAGTAAATATATACCTGCTACATAGTATGAGCTCAATATTTGTTGAACAAATAGTTGGTTTTAAAAAAATGTATAACATTTTCAGAAATCTGATGTGAAACTTGATTAGAAAGGCATAATAAATGTAAGCCCTAACTACAATAAAAATACTAAAGTTAAGTCATGAAATTAAAACTCAGAGAAAAGACAGAAGGCAATGTGAAAATTTTTTTGTCAGAGAACCAGCTAGAAAAAGCCAGCAAGTTCATACTGAGTTTGTGCTCCCAAACCCTCTTTACCTCCAAGGCCTGGTCACAGTGAGGAACTGTGAATGTGAGAAAAGAAGTCAAAGGTCATCATTTTAATATTGAAGAGCAAAATCGGATATTTAAATCATTTGACCAAAAATTAAAAAGTGATATAAAAGAGATAAAATCTAACTGAAGGATGTGTCTTAAGATGTGTTTTGGTCACCCAGAATATCAAACTCATTCGGTTTCACTTGGCAAAAGCCCCAGAGCAAGGAGCTGAAATCCAGACATCTTTAGCATGAACCTAAATTCGCACATCCTGTGTCACACAGGTTGGTTTCTCCCAGCTTGTTTTAGAGCAAACAAAACTGAACTGGGGTTGACATGTGAGCCTGCAGATGAAGAACCAGAGCTTGGTTCCTGCTCCAGGTGGCTTGGCTGTTAGCATATCCATCTCTGCCCACTTTTAAATACTGCTTGCTTGACACAGCTCCTTTTTCCAGTGTAATTTCTCTTTTAACCACTTTCAGACCCTGCAGGGAGAACTGTAAAAAGACACATCTTTAGTTCAACTTTGAAGTGTGTTGTTTGTTTTCAGCTAACTGAAAATGAGCAGACATTTGCAATGTTAGTGTTTGTTATTAGGGCTGTATTTGGTGGTCTGTGTGGTTGCCTGGCCTCCAGAGTGAGGATGGATGCTCTGGGATTAAGCCCATGGCAGTTTCAAGGTCTGGGTACCCCAGCACCATTGCGGGTGCTGTTTATCACTCCAACTCAGTTTCAACCATACTTTGTCCTGGAAAAACCCCAAAACACATTTGGTCCTGGGCACTTTTTTCCCCGTGATTTTTAATCTTGAGTGCAATTTAAAGAAAATGTAATCCATATGTTTCTGATTCATTTAAATCACAAAAACATTGGGTTTTGTGAGCTATTTGATGTCAAAAATGTCTTTTGAGATTTTTTTTTTTTAAATAAACTTTCCAAGTCGTTTGCTTTAAAAACACATACTCACGTTTTGCCAAGGGTGAGTGGATTCAGACTCTGACGGATTTGGATAGAATTTAAGAACCTGAAATTGTAAATTATGACCACATGAAGATAAAATTTGTGTCGCACTATACCCAGGCAGGCCCAAAGAGGCCCAAATGTGAAGTTGTCATCCAGATGCCCTACAATTCTCTGTGCATGGCCCCAAACCAACAACACATCCGGAAGGCTTGCTCACACCCTGTCCCCCTTATTCACATGTTGACTGCTATGGAATTAAGGACCTGGGATGCAGCTGTCACTTTTGGTGCATGTGGAGGAGTTTAATTTTAAGAAGTTGTTCCATATGCACAAGAAGACGGTGTATGTGGGCTGATGGAGTTTAGACAAGGAGATGCTAGTCATCCTTAGAAGCAGGTTGTTCAGAGTAAAATCAAAAGAATGAGAAAGGAAAGAGACTACCCAACTGTGTTTGAACATTCTGCAAGGGGCAATGGGAAAATAGATAGTTTAATAAAGATTTGCAATGTTCTTCAAAGGAGGAGGAGTCTATGGGAAGGGACAACCAATAGGAAAGAAGGACATGGTATTACTTTCCCCAATTATGGAGAAGCTTATGATATATATATATATATACATGTATATATATATATATATATATATATATATATATATATGAAAGTCAATTGTAAGCCTTTCAAAGAGAAAATAAATTAATAGCAGATAACTTTTGTACAGGATCATCATGAAATAAAGAGATAATAATGATGAAATTCATCATGATAATAACTAATGTTAGATAAACAGTTCCTGCCCTACATAATATTTGGTAATAATAATAGATAACTCCAGAGACAATGTTTTTCTCTGGGTATGGGATGGGCAAACGTCAGTTGAGTTTTCCTGACAAAAATAACTCCACCTTGTTTTTGAGACGGGACTTCTCACTGCCCTCTGCCCCTGAAGGTCACTGGTTGGCAAAACTGGCTACCTTGTGAATTATGTGGGTTCTGACTGTCTCCACCTCCCCAGCACTGAAATTACAGACTCAGGCCACCACTTCAGGCTTTTTAAAAAATGTGTGTACGGGGGATCCATCAAGGGATTCATTCACTGTGTAGGTCAGAGCCCTCAGAATCTGACCTCTTCCCCAAAGACCATTAAATCCCTATTATGTGAGACATCTTTTATTTAAGCCACAACACTCACCTTGACATTTTTTCAAGCTTACTTTATCCATTCTATGCCATAAAATAAGCTGGGGCTGGAGGGGAAGAACACTTTTGCAAAATTTGGAACACCTGGAGATGGTCCAGACTACTATGATCACCATAGCAACCACAGTGACAGTGACAACCAGAAAACAACAGCTGTACCAGCTGACCCTTACTTTGACCCTTACTATTACATTTCATTTGTCACCACACAACCCACTGAGTTATATCCCATAATTTCCCCAAGAACAATGGGAATCAAGGCTAAGAGGGGCCTGGGAACTTTCCCAAAACTAAATTACTGGGGCCTGAAAAATTTGGATTTAGAATTGAAGCATCTAATTCCAAGGTCTGTATTCTTAGCCAAAACAGGAGATCAATAAATAGTTGCTGATTGATTGATTGATGATTGATTGACTCAAGCAAAATTCCAGGTGGAGGGTTGTCACCATCTGTGCTCATCTGTCATTAAGTTGCCATGTGAAATGAAGATTATTTATCTCTTGGAGTCAGTTCCTGTCACTGATCCCTCAGTAACATTCCCATCTAACCTGTCATGGTAATGTTATTTTTGCCACTAAAAGTTTACTGTGGAACAAAGAAGTACTTGATTCTAATTACAACACCAAAAAAGGCAGCCTCTCTGCAATACTGTGTGTTCCATGGCTTTCAGATGCCTAAAAAAAAAATGCCCAATAGAGAAAGGGGAAAAAAATCTAAATTGAAACACAAAGATCTTTTTATACTTATATTTATTTTAATTGACATGCAAATAAAATTGTACATATTCTTGTGATTTGTGTGATGTGTAAGTTAGGCTTGATATACACACACAGGCACATCTCCAAACATTATTTGTTATGATAGAAATTCAAAATCTGTCCTCCTGGCTATTTGTAACACACAATGCATTACTGTCATTCAGAGCCATCTTACTGTCCAATAATACAGCACAATTTGTTAATTATATATTAGTAATTTAACACTCATCTATCAATCAGTTCCCCATCCCTCACACCCATCTACTCTTCTGAGCCTCTCTCATAACCCAACCAGTCCATTCTCAACTTACATAAGATCAACATTTTTAGATTACACACGTGAGTATGTTAAGACACCTCATCTTTCTGTGCTTGGCTTATTTCACTTAGCATCAAGATCTCCACCTCCATTCTTGACATCAAATTCTAACACCATTTCTTTGCTCATTCTCTGCTCTGGTACACCTACAAAGAGACTTCTCTGTCCCCCATCTATAGTCACAAGCTCCACAAGAAGGACCTGACAGAGCAGAGCAAATGAAGACTTGTCCTGAAGCTATACGTAATTTCAGAGTATGGGGCAAAATATTGCTGCCTCTGGAAAGCAGATGAGGTGGATATAGGGTATGGGGAGACCAGCAACAGAGATAGAAACTGCAGCTGAAAGTCTAAGGGTCACCAAGAAGAGCACAGGTGGTGAAATCTGCAATTGCTTGAATAGTTAATGTCTTCCAAAGGTCTATGTGGTGAAGACATGTAAAGAAGTAGTAGAGCATGTAAGAGGTTAATCCCTCTTGGAAATTCTTAGGGGCTCTTAAAGCCCATTGTGGGACTCTATCCCTTACTCTTATCTTTGCTTCATGGCCATGAGGTGAAAGTGTTCTGTCATGTATTCCCATCATGATGTGAGCAGGCTAAATGCCATGGGCTGGAAACTGCACAATTATGACCCCAAAGAAATCTTTTTTGACAAAAATGAGATGCTTATCATAGACATTTCATTATAACAGCAGCTAACCAAAACATCACCACATCTTTGAGAAAAAGGATGTAGAGAGAGATTCCTGGGATTCCAATAGAGTAGACTGAGCTCCAAGGAAAGAATCTTGTGGCCTGAGTATCCCCACTGGGTAGTCTGGGATGCTAGACGGTTGGCCTTTCTTTCTACAATTCCTAGTGTGTCCGCTGACTCTACGGAACTGGTTAATGTATGGACTTAAGAGAGATTCAAGAACATCTAGGATTGGGGGGAGTGCCTAGAGGAAAGAGTGGGTTGTGGAAAGGAGGAAAGACTGGGTCAGGAGAGAAAATAGATTCTCACCCCACCCCCAGGAAAAGAGTCTGTGTATCCTACCGATACAAGCATAAACAGAATTTACAGACATAAGAAAATTCATCTTGATTAAAAGCACTCCGAAATCTAATAAGAGAATGTTGAACTAAAGAACTGGGACTGAGTCCTGCTGAGACAAAAGAATTAGAATAAGCAGAAATAAAAGAAAAAAAAATCATAGGAAAGAGATGTTTCATCTCAAAAAGCCACGAATGAAAAAAGAAGACTTCTGTGGAAAGGGGGCTGTTTTCAAATTTTAAATTTTTAGTGGGAGATTTGTGAAGGTGAAGAACCACCCCTGAGCTCTGAGTTGGTGACCATGTAAAAAACCTTGAAATCAGCCTTAATGTAAACACGGAATGTATAGGATTTAAATTTGTAAAAGAGAACAACATGGATTCATAGGAGGCACATACAGATCCACAGGACTTCCCAAGAAGCTGACCAGAATGCCACTAAAGGGAGGGAAAATGGATGAGCGAAGGACCTATGCATGGAGCCTCTGGCCTGTGCTGGCCTAGCCTCCAGATGGAAGGGATTCACCTAGCCATGGGGTCACACATAAAGAAAGGGGGGCTGGACTCTGGTAAAGAGAGGGGGCCTAGACTCTGGTTAGTTTTCAAAATTTCTCAACTTTAAAGAGAAAGTCTTACAAGTTTTCAGAAAAAAAAAAAAAAAAGACTTTTAAAATGACTTTTAGCTCTAGCCCTCAGGCTGGAACAACCTGGGACTTACATGCTAAACATTTAACTAACTGCAACCAGAGTTGCCATAGAATGAGGCTATGGGATCAGCCAGATAATGCTGATAGGAATGTAAACACAGAGAACTGCCCTAGAGCAATTATGGGCTGTGCAATTCATTTGCTCTTCCAAGAAGGCTATAGAATTCTTTGGGCTGCTTTTGTGAAGACAGTTAGCGCACTTGGGACATGACTTCTCCCATGAGACAGATGGCCCAAGGATTGACTCCCTTATTTACAGGTGAGAGTACTGTCCCACACGAGTGCTGCACCTCCATTTAGTTGTTCACCTATCTGTCATTCATGCCCTAGCTGCTGCGTCCCACTCATCGAAGGCCGAAGTGTGGAAGATCAGATCATGGTGTGTTCGGATGGCTGCACTCAGAAGGTGAGGAGAATAATGGAAGAGGATGGAGACAAACAAAAGCACATGGACCAAGTGGTGTCCTGAAGAGATGTTAGTTAAGACCTGCACCCCCAGGAACAGCTTCCATAGACCCAAGATGCTCCTGTATGGAACAAGAGAAGCCTGTCCTCCCGCTGGCTCAATCCTGAGTGGAGCTTCGGGTTTGGGATAAGAATCCCAGAAGTGGGGGTGGAGGACTGCCTGTGGTGGCTGTCACACCTGGTGGGCTGAGAAGGCTGTCATTATGGATCATTAGCATAAGAAAGCAAGGCCCTTGTGTTTGGGCTTGTCACCCTGCAGTGACAGGGTGCACAAATGTGGGTAGACTTGGGGAACAGAGGCCATCAGTGTCTGCACTGACAGTGTTGGGTACCACAGCTGTCAGTCTGCTGGGACTGGTCCGCCTCCACTACCCACGCTGCCATTAGAATCGGCAGCTTCTCGCCCACCACCTTTATTTCCACACAATGTGTCAATAGTTAGTTGTCAGGTCGTAGCTGGGAGACAAGGGTGGGTCACACCTGCTTGCTGGGGCAGAAGAGGATTCCAGAGGCATCCACTTGCCCTCCTCTGCATCCAAGGGTTTGGATATTATGCTGTCTGCTCTCCCAGATATCTCAGTCCTCAGGGCCACTGGCCTGGATGCACACAGGGAGAATTTTCAAACTCAATGCCCTCTTCCCTGTTTTGTGATGAGATGAAAATACAGGAGTTCAGGAAGACAAAAGATGCCCAAGAAATGGGTTTATTTGTCAAGGCTACTATAAATGACTCAAAATCAGGTTGTGTTTTGAGTTTCTGGATTTCTCTGTCAAGAATCCCCTTTTGTGTCTGGCAATGCTTCTGTGACCAACAAGAAACTGAAAACTATCTAATAGCCTGTAAATCTAGGGAAATGTCGGAGCAGAACAAAGATAGTTGAGGAAAAGCAATATTGAGAATTCAATACAAAAAGCCACAGTAGCAAACAGACCAGTACAGCAGTGCTGCTAATGTCCCCTGGTGCTCATAGGATGCCCAAGGGGCTGAACTCTTTTTTTTTTTTTTTTTTTTTTTTT
>PVIH01013685.1:0-14342 GCA_004025045.1 Sigmodon hispidus | reverse complement strand
CTCAAAACCCTTGCTGGAGAAGCAGAGAACCAGAGATGAGAATAAACAATCGGAAGTTATCATGAGTAAGTTGCTGTTCCTGATGCCACAGGGAAGGGGGCTCACTTCTCTTTTGCTCCTCAAGATGATCCGGCAAATGAGGAGTTACAAATCATCCATTGAAGATTAAGTGGGGTTCCAAGCCAGGATTCAAATTAGTCCTTGCCCTGATACCTGTCTCTATATAGGCTGCTTGGGGCTATGGCTTCCTTGGGGCCAGCTCTGCACTTGGATGTCTGATTATGTGTGTACTTCTTCCAGATGTTTGACAAGAGATGGTTTCAGCTCCAGAATGAAGCAAAGAGCAAGTGCTGGCATGAACTGGACCAACTTCAACCATCCTGCATCCAGGTCCAGCTATTCTACAGACCACATCATTTTTTTATTGAGGCTCATACTCTTCCTGTTGGCAAGCCAAGGGTATTAAGATAAAGAAAAGAAATGTGAAATGTTGTGCGCACAAAATTCAGAGTAGCAAAGCTAGAAGGCCCTTTGGGACTACCCAATGCTGTCCCCTCATTTTACAGCTGAAGAAACAAGACCCCAAGGTTAAGAAATTGCTCCAAGGTCACACAACCCATTATAGGTAGAACCCAGATGGGAATCCCCAGACTCTAGCTTTAGGCCTGAAGGAGCAAACAGAGTGGAAAAACAGATGCAAATGTGGCATGTACCTCCGGGAGCCAAGGTCTGGGCGGCATCCATGGAAACCAGTCTCAAAAGCTTTATATTTGCCTCATACTGGCTGTATCATCACAGCCCCCTAATGCAGGCAGGAAAGGGAGCTCTTGAAAGAGCTGAGGGGGCAGCTAAAACCGCTCCAGGAGCCTTGGGGTAGTCACGGTGTTCACAGGGCAGTCTATGAAGCTGGCTTTCAGAATTCCCTGCCTTAAAAGCCTTACAGTTCACAGTAGATGTAGAGCCAATAGTTACCTCCTTTCACATGTGAGAATCCAGACCACCCAGCACCTTATTTTCCCCAAAGGTGGAAGGGAGTGGCACTTGATCACTGACTTGTACAAAAAATGGGCTGCACCAACCTGGGCCAGCTTTTTTTTTTTTTTTTTTTTTTGTAAACTAAGTCTCTTCAGAGCATCCATCATACAGACTCCCATTTTTATTCCAGGAAAGAAAAGGAATAAACAATGGTTGTCTCAAACTCATCTTTTTTTCTAAATTTTATTTTAAAATAGTGATTTTCTAAATTTTATTTTAAAATAGTGATTTTCATATTCCAATCTCTGTCTAAATTACTTGTAAGGGGTCCTGGAATGGCCTCAATAGAATAGCACAGCCCTGTAAGAGTCCACAGTAGCCATTAGATCTATGGTGAACAGACAAAGCACCTATGTCTGACTGTATCCACCACGCCCTGTAGGCTCTCTGTAGCTCTTTCTTGACCTGCGATGAACCTACAATTGGTGGGAGATTTTTTTTTTTTTTTTTTGTCTGAGCTCTGAGTAGGTAAATTAGTGACCACAACTGAAAAGGCTAGAGAATTTAGAGGTGTGGAGGGCAGAAGTGGCTAAGCAGACTTTGCTGCAACTGGAAGGTCCTGAGACAAGAGAATCTACCCAGTACATAGCACATTTATAGCCCTGGGGATACTAGTGTATCAGTGCTTTCAAGGATTTAGCATCCCGTAAAATGCTTCCCTCTCCCCATGGAGTCCCACAATTTCCCTTCTTCATTTCTTTTCTTTTTGCATGAGTAGATTCTGTATCTATAAAGGTAGGGAGAGTTCAGGTCAAAACCTCAGCCTCTTGACTAATGTTACTATCTGAGTCTGGAGCTGCAAGAGTTAAACGCCAGAGCTAGGTGTCCTCAAGCGAATGTGCTGAGGGTTATACTGATCACACTTTATAAATATGCTCACTTCTCTGGTTCTGTTAATGGCACTTCTCAGCATGAAGCCACTCAGTGTGGAATAACAAGCATAAGCTAAATAACAAGGCAATAAGTCTACATTCTGAATCCCTCCCTCCATCCCTCCTGCAAAAGCATGATGTAGTTAGGAATGACGTCTCTGGATAAACACCAGCATGTTATTTAGACCTTTGCTTCCAGTGCCCAGAATACTAGAATGATATTCCTCAAGATCAAGATTATCAAGAAAACTCAAGTAACAAATAAACAAAGATGTGGGGGCAGGGGAAATCAAATATCCATGGAGAGAAAATGTTGGGCAAAGAAAGTACAGGGTTTGAGAAGATAAGTTTAGCCTTGAATTCTTATGGTATTTTTGTTGTTTTGTTTTGTTTTCTCTTGACAAGATGGAGGTTCTGGATAGCAAGCTCGTCTTATTTGGGTGTCTTTCCACTGTGCCTTCTCTGTCTTGCACACAGAAAGCACTCAATATTTGTTTGCTGATGATGTTTCTGAGAAGCAAATGAAGACACTGTCACAGAGGCCTTTTACACACTAGTCAATGCCACAGTAGAAATAATGAATGGGGGTACTGTTTGGCCTAATTCAGTGATTCTGGGTAACTGAAGTTACCTTGGTATGCACATAGGCAGCAAAATGAGATTGGAGTGTATAGCTAGACTACACACATGTATGTATGCACACACATCAGTTCACCAAGGGACTTATTCTCAGGTCAGTTTCTTCTTTCCTCAACCCCAGTTAGTAAAGGACTCTTTATGAAAAACCAATGGTCTGAATTCACTCACATCTAGTTCTCAATATTGATTCTCACCTCTGAGTGGAGTTGGCAAGAATGCCATTATTGGGGAAAATATATGGAGGGCTACCATTATGTTCTGGATGTGTGTTCGCCCCTTGGCAATATATCACCACACCTTAGACTCTACGAGCCTTTCTCCATCTGTTTTGATGCTTTGAGCAATGTGCTGCTGGCCTTTTAAGGGATCACTGCTTCTTGGATGCCCAATGAGAACTAGCCAATGAATGGCAGGCACCAGTAGGCAACTAGAGAGTGGGAAGGGAATAAGAATTGCAATATTTATTACACAGATCTCTCTCCAGTAAGCCGTTGCTCAGCACTTGTGTTGCTCAACCAGAGGCCACAGCTACAGTCTCTTGACATTCCCAGAGTTATTGTTGTCTTAAGCATCTCCATTGATGGCTGTCTCCCCTCCTATCCCCATCCTAGAGACTGCACCAATTACAACCAATTGTTCCCAGGGGATTCATCATCATTTTTTGGTCTCCTTTTAACTCATTCACATCCCTAAAGTAACTATTATTCAAATCTCCTTGCTCACCCCCCATTTGAAAATGCCATCTGCTTCCTAGCAAGATCCTTACTATATATATACATGCCAGCAACAAAGTAGCAACCTTTGTATTTTAAAAAGGCTGAATATTTGAAATCACTTTGCACTTACTCATTTTTCACTGTAGAATTTTATATGCTGTTTACCTCCTTCAGCATCAAGCCATCTTCTCTATTATAAAATTTTAGCCTGTAATGTCCCGACCCTTGACTCTTTAGACCACAATGCAGTCTCTGGCTGATATAACTGGTTACCCTGCAATGTTTTACCCAGAACTGACACCTTTTTATACTGTGGATCTTAATATGCAAGAGCAAAATAAATCTCTCAGATTTTCTTTTATAATTCTCAGTGATTCATAATTTCCCATAAATTACTGCATATAATATCCTTAAGCTACTAATGCTCTTGATGTTATTATAAATAATGGCCATGCAGAAATTTCTTTCAAGTAGAAACATTCCATCCTGAAGAAAACATCATTAAAATTCAAGAAGGAAATGAAACTTACTCAGGAAGTTTCTGAAACTGACAAGATTCACAAGACCCCTCCCCTAGGTTATGTAAGAGGTAAAAGTTGCTGAGAAAGGACACTAACCTGCAGAACTACCTTAAAGTTCTGCAGAAAGCTTCAAGGATTTACACTAAGTGAGCCATCACCCCTGCTGAGGTAGGCTTTTGGGTGGTGCAATGTCTTGAGTCATCCATGTTCCATAAAGTAACCCCTTACCCACTGTGGCAGTTTGAGTGTAATTGGCTCTATAATTTCATAGGGAGTAGAACTATTAGGAAGTCTGACTACAATGAAGTGGGTATGGCATTGTTGGAGGAAGTTTATCAGTGTGTGTGGGGGGAGGGGCTGAGGTTTGCTATGCTCAGGTTACCTCCAGTGAGTCAGTCAACTTCCTATTGCCTGCCAAGACATAGGAATTTCAGCTGTTTTTCTAACACCATATCTGTCTGCATGCTGCCATAGTCCCCATCATGATGATAATGAATTGAATCTCAAATTGTAAGTCAGCCCCCTCCCAATTAAATGTTTTTCTTATAAGAATGTCTATGCTCATGGTGTCTCTATACAGCAATAAAACTTTAACTAATATATTCACATTCTGTAAGTAACTCCACCAAGCTCACTGCTTCACTCACCTAAATGTATACATTACTTCTCTGGGTTTGTCATCAGTGCCTGATCTAGGATGAACTGACATTTGTTCACATTCCTACAGGAAAATTCAGACTACAGTCACACTTTATATCACAGTTTCTAATTTGTCATGATATATATATATATACTTATATATATAATTTTTTAAAAGTTTAGTGTGAAGATTTTTGTAGACAACTTCTTTAATGCTCTCTTCTATATGTTGCAATGGTTATAAGTACATGTTTAGGTTTTCCACATGAACAATTTCATTGTTTAAAAATAATAACCTATAAGTTTCTTTCTTTTTCAATCTTTGAATCTTATTTTTCCATTGTATTATGATTCTGCTTGAAGTTCACAACATAATACTTAGTTCTTCATCTTAAAGAAAATTCCCTTTCATTCATCACATTTATTATAATGCTTGCTGTTGTTTTTTAGAAGATAGTAATTGGTTAAATGATGGATTTTGGTGAGTAAATAAGAGCTGGTTCATCTTAACACAAAGAAATGAGAATTGCTTTATCAAATTATTTCTAAATGCATTTTTATTATAATATCTAGTGGATATAATACTTTTAAAAGGTATGCTAATATATTGAGTCATCTGTTAGAGACACAAATCAGCATTCTTTTTATATACTTGAGATATAAACTTACTTGTCATAGTATCATAGTAAAAGGACAATCAGAGGTGATATAAAGCTTGAAGTGCAATGAATGGAATAAGTAACTAGAAGCTTTTCCTTTATAAGTCCAATACTTGATGCAAAAATGGGTGCTTAATATGTATTTGTTGAGTAGCTGAATGAATGCACTAATAGGTTAAATTTGAGCACAATCATTAAATGGGTTAGAAGAATGGACCATATATAATATTAAAAAATGAAATGATAGAAACATACATGCCTACTCTTAAGTCAGTAACTAGTCATGAAGAACAGAGCAAGGAACATGGTTAAAGAAAACCTTGGACAAACAAATAAGGAAGGCAAGTTGGCAGCACACTCAAAGATACACAGAAGTGCAAAGGCTAAGCAATGTACTTAAGTTTAGAACATGTTTAATGCCCACATCTGTGTGTCTACTTCTTTGACATTCCTACCCTGTGCTATCTATAAATTCCTTAAAAATTCCACTTATTTTTTAATACTCAGAGTCAGATTTGGGTAAGTACAACATCTGGAAACCACAAAGAAATGAAAGAACAGGAGAAAATTTTGCTGTGTGCAAGGAATTTGTGAGACGTTGGATCAGAAGATATTTTGGTGGCTTTATTGAAACAATTAGCATCATCAAGAAGAGAGAAATAAGATACTGCCATAGAATTCCAAGGGGTCAATAGGAATACTTAGCAGGGAGATTAGATTTGTTTAGTATAATGAAAGTCCTCAGATAAGCAAAGGATTAAGTAATGAACTTGATAGTACAGAGTTCTCCTCTATGAGATGTGCACAATGCATGGCCAGTGCCATTTATCCAGGAACTCATAGAAAAAAGAACATGAACATGGCAAACTCAGAAGGGCTTCTCAGGCCTCTTCAAATTTCAAACTTATTTGAACTCATAAAAAGAAAGAGTTACACAGACTTGATTTAATGTACTATTCCAACAATGTCTTTCATTTTGACTTGGTTTGGCTTGGTTGGAGTTGTTTGTTTTCCTTTCTGTTTTGTTTTGTTTTTGTGATACGTTTGTTTTGGTTTGTGTTTTATTAACTAAATTCATTCTTTGTCAGTTTCACATAATATCATGCAAATATATTATTCATATCTCCTACCCTGTAGAGATAAGGGTCTTCCTACAAAACTGACTATCTGCTCTCTCTGTGTCTCCCCCCAACTCCCCGGTCTCTCATTCTTGTCTATTCTTTTGTGACACATGATGATTTTAATGAAGAAGGTGTATATGACTATGGGTTTGGAGCTGCAGGGCTTAGTGGAACTAAAGACAATGAAGCTGGGAGACACAGAACAAGGCTGCACAATGCCATTCTCTAGGTGCAACTTGGCCCTTGCAGTTATAAAGTCATAATAGCTATGCTCGAGGCCTGTATAAAAATAGCACCACCAACAAGCAATTGAATGAAGAAAGGGAACACAGGGTTCTTGCCCTTACTACTAAAATAATAATTGTCAATAGATTCTGAAGAAAAAAATCAGAAAAGGATTTTGTCAAAGGTTTCTGCTCCTATTGAAATAATCATGTGATTTTTGTCTTTGGGTACATTTATGTGATGATTTAAATTTGCTGATTTAGGAATGTTGAACCACCTTTGAAATGAAGCTGACTTGATCATAAAAAATCGTCTTTGATATGTGATCTTGAATTCAGTTCATAAAACATTTATTGAGAATTTTAGCATCTATGTTTATCAATGATACTAATCAGAAATTTTTCTTTTGTTTCTTCACCTGATTTAGGTATCAGGCTATTACTGGATCATAAATGTTCGGAGACATTCCTTACAATTATATTTCTTGGAATAACTTGAGTAATATTAGTTGGTTCATCTTTGAAGATATAGTTGAATTACACAAAGAATTCATGAGGTCCTGGACCTTTTTTAGTTAAAAGACTTTTTATTACAGCTTTAATCTCATTGCTGGTTGTAGATCCTTACAAGTTATTCTATTTTATCTTGGTTTAATTTAAGTAGATCATGTGCATTTAGAAATTCATTCACTTCTTTTAGACTTTCCAAATAAGTGGAATATAAGTTTGGAGGATATGGTCTCATGATTTTCGGAATTACATTATTATCTATTATAATTAGTGTTTCACTTTTCATCTCTAATTTTATTCATTTGGTCTTCTCTTTTTTGGTTAATTTGGCTAAGGGTTTGTCAATCTTGTCTACTTTTTGAAAGAACCAACTTTTTGTTTTATTATTTTGTTGAAATTTCTATTATTTTAATGATTTCTGCCCTGATATTTATTCCTATTCATTTCTGTTTTGAAAGTTTTGCTTATTCTTGCTTTTCCAAGGATGCATCATTAAGATATCATTTAATATCTATCTGCTTTTTTATGTTGAAAACTAGCACTGTAAACTTTCCCCTAGGACAGCTTTCTTTGTTCCCCATAGACTTGGTTATGATTAGTTTTAATTTTCATTAAGTTCTAGTAATTTTTAAATTTCCTTCCTAATTTCCTCAGTGCCCCATTCACCATTCAGTAGCACATTGTTTTATCTCCATCAATGTGTGTGCTCTATTACATTGTAGTCAAACACAGTAGAAAATGTTGTGGTGGTTTGATTATGAATGGCCTCCATAGGCTTTTATGTTTGAATGCTTGGTCCCAGGTGGTGTAACTGTTTGGGAAGGACAAGAGTTATAGTTTGTTAGGTTAAATGTGGCATAGGAGTGATCTTGGAAGTTTTAAAAGCCCATATCTCAGTCTTTCTCTCTCTGCCTTATAGGTATCTCAAGATGTGAGCTCCGAGTTTAATGAGTTGCTTTGACCATGGTGTCATATCACAGCAATATGGTTTATTTTGAAGAAAACTCTATGGGCTGCTGCAGAGAATTTGAGTTATTTAGAATTTGAGTAGAATGTTCTGCAGATGTTTGTAGGGCTCATTTGTCTTATGTTGTCATTTAACTCCAACATATCTCTGTTTAGCTTTTATCTGGATCACCTGTCTAGTAGTGAGAACAGGATAAATGAAATAATCTGCTATTACTGTGCTGGGGTTAATTCATGGCTTTATGAAAGTGATTACACCTGGTTTTGGTGTGTATGTGTTTAGAATGTAATGTCCTCTTGATGAACTGGTCCCATAATGAGTATACAGTCACTTTCTTTTCTCCACTTACTAGCCTTGGCTTAAGAGTTCATTTTATCAAATACTGAAATATTTGTGTCTGTGTCTTTCTTCCATTTGCTTGTATTGCCCTTTTCCCTGCATTGTAATACATCTTTGAGAATGATGTTTCTTTGAGATAGAAAAAGATAGATTTTATTTTCTAATTCAATGTACTAGCCTCTCTTTTTATTTTGATCATTAATAATTCTGATCATTAATAATTCAGATTTATTATTGAAATGTGTACTAAAATCTATCATTTTGTTGATTTTTCTAACGTTTTCTTAGATTATTTTGGTGAAGTATCCTGATATATTATTTTTCTATGGTCTTCAGTGTGTTAAGCATTCTTGTCAGTCAAAAGTATTTTTCCCAGTACCTTTTATAGAATGGCTTAGTGGTCAGATATTCCTTGAGTCTGTTTTTATTACACAAAAGTCTTCTTTCTCCTTCAACTTAACTAAATAGTTTTGCTGGGTATAAAACTCTAGGTTAGCAGATGTGAATAAATTTTCCTAAGTTTCCTGACTGTTAAAATGTCTACAGAACACTCAGCTGTTATACAAACACAATGCTTTATATGTGACCTAAGCCTTCTCTCCTACAGTTTTATATACATTTTCATTAGTCAATGATTTAGGCTTTTAAATGTAACATGACATGAAGAGTTTCTTCTTAGGCCTTCTTTCTTTAGTGTCTTTTATGCCTCTTGTTTTTAGATGGCACCTCTTTCTCTAGATTTTGAAATTTCCCTTCTTTGATTTTATAGTAGAAAGTATTTGCTGTACCTTTGGCCTACAATCCTCTTCCTTTTATGTACATAATTTATAAATTTGAATTTTTTAATGGTGGTTCCAATTTCTTGCAAGTCTGTGGGTTTTTGAAAAATTATTTTCTTTTATTGAGTGTTCCAATTAGTCTCCCATGTCTTCAAGCCCTGATATTCTACTTCATGATAATGGTTAGAGTGTCTATTGTCCTTCCTATTAGACTTGAGTTTTTAACCTCCTTCTTCATTTCAGATTATGTTTTCTTCAGTGTTTAAACTGCTATCAAAGTAATTTTCATATCTGAATTGTCCCCATTTCATTAAGCTGTTTATTGTGACTTTGTGAACATAAATCAATGTATTCCTGCTCTCTAAATTCATTCAGGTTGTTATTAATAGTGTCTTCTTTGGATTCTTTGAGCTAAACGAATATGTTTACAATAATTCTTTTGAATGAAGTGCCTTGACTTTCATGTAAGCTGTTCTCCTTGGTCAGCATTATTGTAAGATTTGTGAGGGTTTTTTTTTTTTTTTTTGATGGGGGACATTTTTGTCATGGCTTTCATATTGTTTGTGTTTTTATGATTGAACACAGGCATCTAACATTAAAATGTTGGTTGTCTTTTCATATGAATGTTAGCTCACTTGAACACAATCCTAAGGTAAGGCAGGGCAGCTTGGGAAAGTCTCAAGGAGGTAGAGCTAAAAGGATCAGGATTTTTACTGCATCTGGGGCCATGGTGAACACATAGAATGTGTATGTATTACACATTCAGAGGCAGAAGGGCCCAAAGTGGCAAGACATGGCTGAGGTCTCTTTTTAGGTCTGGGGCATAGTGACCTTTGAAATGGACAGGCCATGTAGGTCAGAGATAGAAAAGCTTAGGAACTGAAGCAAGGTGAGTGTCCCTTAATAGATCCAGTTCAAAGCAAGGAGATGCTGGGGCAGGTGAATCCAGGGCAGAAAGACTAGTTAATATTCTTTACAGCAGCAAAACAATTACATTTAATTTTAAAATGCATTGTGTCTTTCATGTTATCACATTGGAATTTTATTTCAAATCATTTTCTAGAACATAGATTAAAATTTTTTAATCTGAATGGTATATTCAGTCTACAGAAATTTTGCTTGGCCTTTATAGTGTGTTTGTGTGTGTGTGTGTGTGTGTATGTGTTTCTTAGCTTCTCTTAAAACATCATAATTAGCAGCACAAAACTAGATCTGCATCCAATGCATCAATAATTAGTTCAAACTGGAACTCACTTTAGACAGTAGACAAGTATGTATAGTCCAATAAACCAGTTCCCATCATGTTCTGTGTCTTATATACTTGAGTGAAATAATACAATCTCTTTCTTCACCAGACATAGAATAAATTTAAAGCCTGTAAATATACAACTGAGAAGAATTTTAAGGATGTCAGAATTTAAAGTATGGAAACAGAGATTTGACGGCTAGCTTTACATAGGGGTGATCAGGACATAAGCACAGAAGCAGAGACAGGAAGGTGAAAAGTGAGAGGGATTCTGTCAGGCAATGGATGAACAAAGGGTATTAACACATTACAACCACAGCAAACTCACAGAAGCATGAAAAATGTGTATAAGCATTAGCTAATGGTTCAGTAAGACTGAAGCATGGGGATTGTGACAAGAAAACCCAGAAACAGCAAATGAGCAGCAGGTTACATAAAAGCTTGACCACAAAGCTTGTGAGAATTTTTTTGATCCAGGGTCAGCTATGGAGTTATTTGAAGATGTAAGAGATATAGTCAGAAGAATTATTTCAGAAATTCCTGTGTCATTTTCATCTCTGGGCATGATATAATGAACAGTACTATGTTTGCCCTCTTGACATAAAAATCCACAAACCTGAGGCATATATGATGCAACTGCTTTTGGGCATTTGATTATAAGTAAAAGAAATACACAAGAGGTGCCCTAAAGTCATCTGTTTCTGTCTGTGAACATGGAGGCCTATGGCTCACGGAGACCAAGATAGTGCTAGGGAGACACATGCTGACATTCAATGCTTTAAATTAACTATATTTAGGGGACATTGTAAGAAAAAGAGGGTCCTCCAGTGTAGTGGGAAATCTGAAGCTACACAAAAAAACCGCGCCAGAGTGCTGAGCCGGGCAGAGTCGGTCGACTGGGGGAAACGATGAAAGAGCGCAGCGCCGGAAGCAGACGCGCATCGCTGGACGAGGGACGTGGGAGGAAGGACCAGCCGGCTGGGACTACTCTCGCTCTGCTGCACAGATCGTTCCACGGATTGCTCCTGCTCTGCACGGTTAGGACTGCTCCGGCTCTCGACAGTTGGGACTGCTCCTGCTCACTGCAGTGCGGATCGTTGGTGCTCTCCCAGGTCCTGCTCTCTGCTTCTCCGTCCTTCTCCTATTTTTTCTCCTCCTCCCCTGGAACAATCCCTATTATGTAAGTAACTTTTAAATAAAAGTACTTAGTTAGCATATATTTCTTGGTGGGTTAGTACCACGATAATTGGCGGCCCAACGTGGTGCTAACTCCACGGAACCCGGCTGGGTTCCTCAGCCTTGGTTTCGGGACTTGCTCCCAGCCACGCGTGGATCTGTGCTCGGAAACAAAGGCTGCACGAGGAATCCCTTCGGGCACCTTTACTGCCACTGCTGATCGCAATTGCAACATCTGCTGGCCGTAAGTCTTCATTACATCTGAGTAAGGTAATTTTTTTTCTTATTTCCTTTTCTTTCAAAATGTATGACCAAATAAATGTTCAGAATTTTACCCATCTTTACACAATGGTGATAGAGGATTATTTTCGGGATTATGCATTTGGAGGCTATCTCAACCCAGGAGTTGTTTTGCTTTTTTGTGTGATAATATACTTTATACCTATCTATTTTAAAGAATCCCAGCATAGAGTTGAACACATTCCCCATAGGGGGTATGAGGCTAAGATGTTTGACATGGATGAGCATATTAAGACAATTAAGAAGCTCATTGCCTCCATAGAGGAGAGGTCTCCATTGATTAGAGAGGAATATAGAGCTTATATTGATGAAAAATTTAGGAAACTGGATCAGAAAGTACTAGAACGTGTAGATGTGGGGAATGAGAGAATTTTCCACTCTATAAAATTGTTGGAGAGGTCATTCATAGAGGACTTTAAAACACTGGAAAAGACCATTACCGCTAGGTTACAAGATCATGAGGGTTGTATGGAGATTTTAGAAAAGGATTTTGAGGCAACATCTGCTCAAGACAACCCAGAGCCCCCTCTTAAAAGATGCTGCAGTACAGAAGGTGCCCCACCTAGAGTGGTTACAATGAGGGGACTACCCCCTACTACTCCAACTCTATTCCCAGTTGTGGCAGAGACCAAAAAACCACAATCATGTGGAAGGGCTTCAGACAACATGGGATATACTTATGAACCTATCCACATGAAGGATCTAAAAACAATAAAGGAAGCCATAATGACATATGACATACAATCATCTTTTGTGAAGCAATACATAAATTCATGGTCAGCACAGTATCGGGTAATTCCTGATGACCAGAAGAATTTGGCAACTACAGTGTTGAATGATAGTCAAAGCTTGCAGTGGAGGAATTGGTTTAGGGAAGAGGCTAAAGCCTTGGAATCTCGAGATCAAACTGGGAATGTTACCATCTCCAAGGACCAAATCCTTGGGGAAGGCCAGTTTGTTGATGTATCAATTCAGGCTACTTATAAGGATCATGCTCTGTTGCTGTGCCATACTGCTGCCTTAAATGCTTGGGAAAGGGTTTTAGACCTAGGACAGAGAATTGAGTCATATACTCAGATTAAACAAGGTCTGAAGGAGTCTTATAGAGACTTTTTACAGAGGTTGACTCAGGCTGTAAATAGAGCAGTGTCAAATTCAGAAGTTCGGAAACAATTGATGCTCTCTTTGGCCTTTGATAATGCTAATATGACATGTAAGAAATTGATCATGCCATTAAAGATCAAAGGTGCACCCATAGAAGAATGGATTCAACTTGCAATTAATGTTGAATATCTACACTCTGATGAAGAGAATTGGGTAGGACAAGCCATTGCTAATGTTAAGGTGAGAAATCAAAACATTATTTTTTCAATTGTGGTAAGCCAGGCCATATAAAGAGGAATTGTAGGCAAGGCATATATGGGAATTATCCCAATCCCAGGAGTGACTTAAACAGAAGGCTACTACCTCCTGGACTATGTAGGAGATGTAACAAAGGCAGACATAGGACAAATGAGTGTAGATCTGTAAGAGACATAGATGGCAAGCTTTTAACATTGGGAAACGCAACTCGGGGCTTCCCCCGGGAAGCTCCCAAGAGTCAGACCTCCAAGCCAAAAAAGGTTCAGTCATATCCAGTCACAATGGAAGAGCAGTTTCCTCAGGACGAGTAACAAATCCCAAGCCTGAAACAGTAGACCATGTAGTCATAGATAATAGATCGCCTTTACAAGAGAAGTTGATGGTATCCAGTAAACCAATAAAACACATATTTTCCAGACCTCCATAAATGAGCAAAGACCAAAGTTGACAATAAGAATAGACAACATTTCTAAGCAAGGCTTAGTCGACACGGGAGCAGATGTTTCGATCATAACTCCACAGGTGTGGCACCCCAGGTGGCTCTGAAGGAGGTAGACATTCAATTTTTAGGTACTGGGACATTGTCTCAGATAAAACAGAGTGTGAGATGGCTCGAATGCACAGTACCAGAAGGACAGAGAGGAAGATTGAAGCCATACATGGTCAACATAGCAGTGAACTTATGGGGTCATGACCTACTACAACAATGGAAGACTCAAATTAAGATCACTCCAGGCTTAAATATCAACCAAAGACCCAATCATGGCCTTGAAAGCAATACCTCAAGAGGCTATGTAAAACAGCTGCCGGTTATTCAGGTTGCACAACAACACAGTCTCAAAGCTGCAGGCACCCCAAAGACACTAACAGCCCTGCCTTTGAAATGGTTGACAGACAAACGTATTTGGGTCCAACAATGGCCTTTGACAGAGGAGAAATTGCTAGCCCTAGAACAATTGGTACAGGAGCAGTAACAAGCTCAGCATATTGAAGAATCAACCAGCCCATGGAATTCCCCCGTATTTGTGGTCAAAAAGAAATCTGGGAAATGGAGAATGGTGACAGATTTAAGAGCAATTAATAAGGTGATCCAGCCCATGGGCACCATACAGTCTGGTATACCTTTACCTTCTTTGCTACCTAAAGGATGGCCTATTGTAGTTATTGATCTTAAGGACTGTTTTTTTTTTTTGTTTTTTTTTTTTTTTTTTTTTTTTTTTTTTTTTTTTTTTTTTTT
>PVIH01013684.1:0-57259 GCA_004025045.1 Sigmodon hispidus | reverse complement strand
TTCCATTTTTGCCTCATTTTGCGCCTTTTTTTATTGCTTCTATTTCAGCTTTTATTTCAGCTTTTATTTCAGCTTTTAGTTCCTGGCATGTTTCTTTCATAGATTTGTTCATCTCTTCCAATTTTTTGTTTGTATTTTCTTCTATTTCTTTAAGGCTTTTTTTCATATCTTCTTTGAGAGCTTCGATGATCATCAAAAAGGAATTTTGCTTCCTTCTGTTTCCTCTTCATTGCTCAGTTCAGGTCTTGTATTTGTAAGATCGCCACTCTCTTCTGGGGTTACCATGTTGTCCTTTGTATTATTATGTAATTTTTTGCACTGACGTTTGCCCATGGCTTCAGTGGTTCACGATTAGATGGGTCCTGGTCAGATGTGGCACTCGGGTTTGTGTGCCTTCTGTCACCTTTCTGGTCAGGGTCTGAATCTGCCCTTCAGAGACCCCTGTGGTTGGTTCGCTCAGTTTGCTCAGTTTGAGGTCGTGGTGGGGAGCCGTGCAGATTCCCTCAGCAGGAGCTGTGGGTGTGGTCAGGGGCACAGTTTACCTGCCCCTGCTCCAGAGTGCGCTGGGACTCTGCAGAGAGCACTTGGTCCTGGGTCACACAAATTCTTAAGAATCCTTAGGTGGGAGGATCAGCTGTCTGCTTCAAAGACTTTCTCTGTTCCCTCCCCCAGAGGCATCTCCACAGCTGAAGCATCCAAAATATTCTTCTTGCTCATGCTTGGATTTTTGTTAATTTTGATGGGATCAACAATTTTTTATCTTCTGTGGAAACATTAGCATAGCCTAGGCCCGATCTTAACACTTTCTCTGGACTATTTTGATACTAAAATATTTATAATATCTGAGCTGACTCAATTCAATAGTTCTTTCCATAGCCCAATGCCTTTCAGCATCTGTTGTTACTTTTTCATTATCATAAAATTTTTAAGGCTAATAAAGCATTAATCAGTCTATCCCCGGGAGGTCCTCATATCCTGTTCTGTTTTACAAGCATCTCCTTTAGAGTGCAATTACATCTTTCAACAACTGCTTGTCCTGTGGGATTATAAAGTATCCTTGTAATGCATTTTTCATTGTAATGCACACAAAAAGTTTCATTTTACTAAAAACATAAGCTGGAGCATTATCAGTTTTTAATTTCTACTGGCATACTCATTACAGCCATTGTCTCTAATAAATGGGAAATTACAGAATCAGCCTTTTCAGAACTTAAGGCAGATTGATGCCCATTGAACTCCAGAGTATGTATCAATAGCACAATAAACATATTTAAATTTTCCCAATACTGCTAAATGAAATACATCCATTTGCCAAATTTCATTTATTTGTGTACCTTTAGGATTAGTTCCTGCAGGTAAAGGAACTTGATTATACAAAGAACCACAGAACAGTTTTTTATAATTTCCTTAGCTTATTGCCAAGTAATAAAAATTTTATTCTTTAAGTCCCTACTATTAACATGGTATTCCTTATGAAATTCTGAGGCTTCCAACATATTTCTTATCAGTAATTGATCCATTTCTTCATTTCCTTTTGCTTAATGGTCCAGGCAACCTGATATGAAATTGAATATGGGTAATATAAAGTGAAAATTTCCTTTTTGGAATTGCCTGTGTGGTTGTATAAATAATAAAGTTAATTCTGAATTATCAGGAATCAGTTCAGCAGTTTCTATATGCAATACAATGCTTTCTTCCTATTGAGAATCAGTAATTACATTAAGAGATTCATTAAAGTCTAATAAAACCATCAGAATGACATATAACTCTGATTTTTGAACTGATTCATATGGACTTTGAATAACTTTACTGGTGTTTCCTGCTTTATAACCAGTCATTTCTAATTTATTTACATCAGTAAATAAATATAAGAGCCTCCGAAACAGGTGCTCTTTTCACTATGTGGGGAAAATCCATTCGGTTCTTTTTATTAAAAAAATTATTTGTTTGTTATGTATACAGTATACAGAATAGGGCACCAGATCTCATCATAGATGGTTGTGAGCCACCATGTGGTTGCTGGGGGTTGAACTCAGGACCTCTGGGAGAACAGTCAGTGCTCTTAACCTCTGGGCCATCTCTCCAGCCCCCATTCAGTTTTTTTATAAGTTGAAGTCGCTCACTTATTTTTTGGCTATTTGTTGTTAGTTCCTCCTAAGAAATTACTATAAGCTCTTTGTCAGTCATCAATTATCCACAATTGCACAGTTTCAGCATTAGTATAGGGCGCTACACTCTCAGCTGGATTCTTTCCTGACAATTGATGACACCTTATTCTTCCCTTTATGACTAATTCAGAAGCCTTTTCTATATAAGTCTTTAATTTTTTATGCTGTGTGTGAGCTAGGAAAATCCATCCCAAAATATTTTCCTCACTCTGCATGATGAGTCAGGTAAGGGAATTATTGGAACTATAATATATATAGTTGTGAGATCTAATTGAGCCTCATAGACATGTTGTTATTTTTGTTCTACTTGGGCTAATTCTCTTTCAGCATCAGCTGTTAAATGCCTTGGACTGTTTAAATCTGAATCACTTGTAAAATTTGAAACAAACTACTTAATTCTTGAGTAGACAGTCTAATAATTGGACATGATCAATTAATATCATCCAATAATTTTTGGAAATCATTAAGAGCAGGAAATCGGGGCTGGAGAGATGGGTCAGCGGTTAAGAGCACCGTCTGCTCTTCCAGAGGACCCGGGTTCGATTCCCAGCACCCACATGGCAGCTAACAACTGTCTGTAGTTCCAGTTCCAGGCAAACACCAAGGCAAATAAATAAATAAATAAATGAAGTTTTTTTTTTTTTTTTTTTTTTTTTTTAAAAAAAAGAGCAGGAAATCTCTCCTGTGCCCTTTGCAGCCAAATTCTGTTTAATTAATTTAAATTCTAAATAACTGAGAGGTTCTCCTCTTTGTATTTTCTCAGGAGAAATTTGTAATTCCCAATAGGGTAAAATTTTCTGTACCATGTTAAACATTTTTTTCTAAGATATCTGTATCAGAGGCAGCCAATAAAATATTATCTATATAATGATAAATAATAGATTGAGGAAATGTTTACAAACAATTTCCAGTGGCTGATGTACAACATATTGACATAAAGTTGGGCGATTTAATATTCCCTGTGGAAGGACATTCCAATAATACTGTTTTACTGTTGAAGCAGTAGGAAAGGTAAAAGCAAATTTTTCTCTGTCCTGTTCTTATAAAGAAATAGTAATGAAGCAACCTTGTAAATTAATAACTTTAATAGGCCAATCTTTATGTAATAAAGGAAAGGAATTCCAGGCTGTAAAGATCCCATAGGTTAAATTATCTTATTTATTGCTCTTAAGTCAGCTGTGGTGATATATTGTGTATTTAATAAAAATAGTCTGGAATATCAAAAGACAGAACCACCCACAGAGCCAAGACCTGAAGGTCAGGGAGTAGTAACCCACGCTTTGATCCCACCATTTGGGAGACAGAAATCTGTCTGGATCTCTACGAGTTCAAGGTCTAACATTCAGGCAGTGGTAGCTCACACCTTTAATCCTAGCTCTAGTAGAGTTGAACCAGGAAGTAAAATAGCTGGGTGGGGGAACACAATAAAAGGCAGGAGAAGAAGTTCTGGAGTCTGTCTGAGCGACAAGGCAGGCTGAGGACCTGTGAAGATAGCTATGACTTACACTGTTGAGCCTGAGGAGTCACTGGGTGAGAATTGGCTGTGGATTGTTCCCTATCTCTCTGACATTCCAGCTTTCCCCCAATATCTGATTCTAGATCGGAAATTGAACCCAGCAGCACTGGCTGCTCTTCCTGAACATCAGGAATTGTCTTGTTCTAAACCTCCAACCATCTGTCTCCTTTCAGCACCAGAGTGGCAGCCCCTCTCTGCCTCCTGCTCAGATGGACCAGACTGTTCCAGGGTACGGCAGTGCAGACAGTGAGGACAGAATCACTCAGATCACACAGGATATGGCCAACGAGGTGCTCCTGATGGCTCAGAGCTTGAGGAAGAGAGGGCCAGTCTTGGTACTTAGTCTTCATCCGGTCATGGTGGTGGGCCATTGGGCATCACGTGGTAAAGTAGTGCCTTGGCATCCCTAGACAGTGCTGGAAAGAAAGATCACACTGGAGACCCAATCAGTACCCCATCTCTATAAAATTCACTTCACATCTTTCCTCATCTCCTCTTTCTGGCTTGGCTACTATGGTTTTATCAATTATATCAGGGAAGATAATTTTGCCAAATATGCAATATAATAAAATTAGTAAAAAACCAAGGAGTCATTCACTCCCCAATGAATGAGTCAAGAGTATTATTTATTATACCTTTAAAATTTTAATTTTAAATTTTATTATTTCTCTATGTGTGTGTATAACCCAGGGAGGAGTGTGCCAAGGCATGCATATGGAGGCCAGAGGACATCCTTGTGGTATCAGTTTCTTCTCATTTTGTGTGTTTCAAGCTCTCAGATTGCAAAGTTTACAGAGCAAGTGTCTTTCCCCTGAAACACCTCAGCAGTCCATATTTATCTTTTAAAGTTGAGTTTTGGGGCATTGTCTCATTACTCATCAGATCTTTAACTCAGAATCCTCAGTCTGTCAAGTCCTGAGATCACAGGTCCATGTGTTAACACACTTTGCTACTTTTTAAAATCCCCCCAGACAGAGTTCATAGAGAGGGCTGCAAGCTCTTGCAAGCTACCCCGTTACAGCTGGCACAGCATGAAGAGGAAGCTTTCTAGAAGCTGACTTCCACCATGAGCCTATTCCCATTCTCTGTAATTCTCTTTTTGATTAAACTGAGGCAAATATTGTTTGCTATTAACACACCAATATGGGAAAAAGTTTAAAGAAAAAAAATCCACTTACTTTGTGTATGGGCCAAAATGAAGACAAAATGCAGGTTTAAAAAAAAACTTCCAGTGTGGGTCTACTGGGTACAGATGGCTCAAAAGTCCCAAGACTGAGCTACAGGGGATCTGACTTTCCTATCCTGGGGAGGACAGAGGATCCACGAGACAAGGGAAGGACATCTACTGGCATTATGACTACAAGGACAAACCCAGAGCCTCCATCACAACAAGACTCAAACCTTTCATTGTTGGGTCCC
The DNA here is from genome assembly GCA_004025045.1 of Sigmodon hispidus. Taxonomy (NCBI): domain Eukaryota; kingdom Metazoa; phylum Chordata; class Mammalia; order Rodentia; family Cricetidae; genus Sigmodon; species Sigmodon hispidus. Next base: position 52,156 of record PVIH01013684.1, on the reverse strand, counting down.
TCCTCCCAGCTCCTCCAGTCAACATTTGGCTGAACCAGTGATCCTCAAGGTCACCAAAACAGGTCTGGCTTTCCAGAATGTATTTCCAAGTCAGGTGTTCTGATTTACATAGGACTCAGGTGTCTGTGGTGATGTGTGGCTAAGGAGCTAGGAGTGTGCAAATCTTGCACCCATTATGTTTCTGGAGAGATGTACATTTGCAAGGAAAATCCAAGAACCATTTTAAGAGTGGGACTTGCTTCTGGTAGGAAGTGGCTGTGCAGAATTTACCCCTAAGTCCCCCAATCTCACATCCTGATCATAATGTCAATTATTTTTTAGAACTGAACTATTGTGCTCTTGAGTGAAACAGAAAAAAGAAAATATCTATTTGGGACTGGGGTTATTTGGGAGAGCACTACCCAGTATGCACAAGGCTCCAGATTTAACCCCAGTTACCACATAAGCCAAGCATAGTGGTATGTGCTTGGAATCCCAACATTCTCAAGATGGAGATAGGACAATCAGGAGTCCAAAGCTATTCTCAGCTATGTGATTTTGAGATCAGCTGGGATATGTGAGCCTAGAAAACTGGATTTTCTGACCTTCTGCAGCCTCCACACAAGGAAAGAGATTGTTTCTTGTTAAGTCAGGTTCTTTCTAACCCAAGAGAAAGCTTTTAGAGTTGGCTCAGGTGGTTTACACTAAATTCTCATTTCCAAGGGCAGAAGTAAGTTGAGCCAAGAAAGCTGGGGGCAAGCATTGTAATTTGTCTCTGATGTCTCAGGGGAAACTTATGAAGGCAGTGTTTGCCTACTTCTAATATTTCCATCTCTGATATAGACCAAAGACCAGCTCATTGCCTCAGCCAGAAAAATCTCTGCTTCTGGAAAAAATATCGCCAGACCCATTCTCATCATTGCTAAGAACTGCATAGATCAGAGATGCTCCCAAGAGCTTCTGTGTATGGTGGAGCAGATTCAAACCATTAGTAGCCAGCTCAGCATCATCTCCAGGTAAGAAGCATCTTGGGGAAGAATGGCTAAGCTTTTATGAGACCCAGTGAGGATGAAGAATGAGTTATTTGTATCTGTTTAATGACTTATCCTCCTAGAGTTTATACTGGTCCCTTCCCCATTCAGAACACAGGCCCTTACTCCATGGCATCATTATGCTCACAACCCTCCATGGGTAGCTGGCCTTTGACACAGTGATTGACACCCTTTCTTTGTATCCACTTGTAAATTTGGACAATTAGTCCTCTATTTTTATATTAATCATATCTAATGAAAAATCCAACTTTTTAAAAACAAGGCATACAGTAATATTTTGGACACATTTAATGGCAGTTCCATAGATTAATCATGTGAGGACAGCCCAGCCATCTTAGTTTGTGAAGTACACTCTAAGATATTCACACCAAGAGAAAATTTCCCAAGAATATGGTTCTCAGAAGGATGCCTGTCACTGACTCCTCAATGTACATCAATAGCAAATGATTGGGCTAAGTATGGGGCACAGGCCTGTAATCTCAGCACTTGAAAGGTAGAGACAGGAGGACCAGGAGTTCAAGGTCTTTGTTGGCACCACAGAGAGTTCAAGACTAGTTCAGGCTACACAAGACCCTATCTCAACAAACAAATACAGTGAGTGAAAACAGAAGAATTATCACCAGGAAGCATGTGCTAAGGTCAACTCATTTATAAACTGGGAGTGGCAGTGTACACCCATTATCCTAGCATTCAGAAGGTAAAGGCAGAAGTTCAAGGCCATTCTTGACCACATGGTGGGCTTAGGTCAGCTTGGGCTACATGAGACTCTGTCTCACACCACCACCATTTATGCCTCAATTCTGGAGCTGAGTCAGTTTCATTAATTGCCTCCTGATAACAGCTTTCCTATTGATATAAATTCTATCATAATAGAATTATAAAAGTTTTATTTCGACCTGAGTCTATTAGAACCTGCAGCAGCACACTGACTAATAATAAACTCCCAGGATAGTCTTCTATTTGGAAAGGCTTGGCTGTTAAAACTACTGTCAACTGTGAGTGAAAGGTCTCAGCTATGATGGAGGACACCAAACCAGACATGGTTCCTTGAGGCTGTAAGATTTATTTAATACCATGGACAGATAGACAGACAACAGCATGGTTGGAGCTCTGGGAAATGTTCAGGCTCTGGTACCAGAGACCCACATCATGGCAGTCTCTGAAGAGAGGAAGCAAAGGCCACATGGCAGGAAGTGGGAGTCTCTTCTTCCACCCTTCTGAAGGGGAGGAAGTTTTCACAGCATAAGCCTGCAGACAGGCTGCCTCTCAGGCAGGGGTAGGAAGGGAGTTCAGAGTGTCGACACACTTTGATATAAACTCATCATTCAGTGAGTGACCCAGAAGTCTGTTAGCAAGGGATTCATGCAGCAACTAGAGTCTTACATTACAGTCTCATGGTGAGAAATAAAAATAATATTGCTCACACTCAAGTGCTTTCACTTTTATTGATTGACTCATTCACTTAGTGTATGCACATGCATATCCATGACAGAGGACACATGTGGAGGTCAGAACAGCTTGTGGGATGGCTCAGAGGCTCAGAAAACTGGCTGCTCTTCCAGAGGACAGGGGATTGATTCCCAGCATCCACATGGTGGCCCGCAATTGTAACTCATGGATACCGGGGCACACACATAGTAGATGTGTATTCATGCAGGCAAAACACTCATACATATGAAAATAAATCTTCAAAGAAAAAACCAACTTGATAAATGTTCTCCAAGAAATAACATTTCAGATGCATGCTCATCTCAAGATTAGCTGCCAATATTTTTTCTATTTAGGACACAGACATAAAAATGACCACCATAAACAAATCAGTTTTATAATTAAAATGATACAAACACAAATGCACACCCAACAAAAGACAAAGTGCCAAGCAGGAGGGCTACACAAAACTTCCCTGTGTCCATCGGCAAAAGGAGCTTAGGGGAAACAAGCAAAAGCATTCACTGTGGTTCTCATGAACGGGCAAGGCCAAATGAGCATGCTGAGCATGTGTAGAACTGACTACTTTAAATTTGGAAGTGTTTGTAGGTAAGTAATTTGCTCTTTCTGGGAGTTGATAAGCCCTAGAAGAGGCAGTTCCTCCAACATTAGCCACATCCTGCATACAGCTCTATACAGAATTTATCCTCTTTCATGTTTTGATGGCAGTTGACATAAGTCCTGTGACCTCTCTTCAGTTTTCCATTAACTGTATATTCTTTTTTGTTTTCATTACAGATGCTATATGGCTCACATTTTTGGCATTAAAATAAATGCATATAACTAATTTACATTTAAAGATTCTAAATTAAGCCCTTACAATAGTGTTCCCCTGGGACTGTGGAGACAGCTCAGTTGGTAAAGTGCTTGTCCAACATGTGTATGCCAGTTCAATCCCATCTAAAAGCTGGGTGTGATGCTGTATAGATCTAATCTCAGGCCTAGGATGTAAAGATGGGGTTCTCCAAGGCTTGCTGCTATAGTCAAACCTATAAGCTCCATGCTCAGTGAGAGACACTATCTCAAAAGAGGGGGTGACAATTGAGGGAAATACTTTACATTGCTCTCTGACACACACACACACACACACACACACACACACACACACACACACACACCCTTACTCTGAATATTCCCACCAAAGTATCTCAGTTTTCTATATGGCGCTGATGTGGAATGTCTTTCTGTGTGCTATGAATTATCATTGGCTAATAAAGGAACTGCTTTGGTCTATGGCAAGCCAGTTTATAGTCAGGCAGGAAATTCAAGCATAGATAAAGGAGAGGGAGGGTAGAGTCAGAGATGCTTCAAGCTGCTGCCCAAGAGAGCAAGATGTAATGGAACACAGGTAAAAAAGAAAAGCCATTAGCTAGATGGCAAGACATAGATCAACAGAAATAGGTTAAGTTGTAAGGGCTAGCTGACAATGAGCCTAAGTTATAAGTTAAACAGTTTGTAATTAATATAATCCTTTGTATAATTATTTGGGGTTAAGTGGCAGCGGGGCTGTGGGTTCAAACCTGGGGGCTAGCCTGGAACAGTCTATACCAGTATAAAAAGTTATATTTCAATTAGATAGGTAATCTTCAAACACTTCAAAGACCTTTAGAATATGGCATTTAAAATGTCTAAAGAACTTAGACTTTTCTGGACAGTGAGACAGCGCGAATTTACTTCAAGATGGTGGACATCAAAGAAACTCCATGTGAAGTTTACTTTCTTTGCGACAAAAATTAGCCACTGGCTAACTGTGTGCTATATAAAATGGACATGCAAGAACCATAGTAAAGTGATCTCTGAACTTTGGCAGATAAACCAAGATGGTCCTTCAGGTTCCTGCTTTGCAGAGAAAACTGCCAGACATTCTGCAGGACACAGAGATTAGCGACTGATGAACTATGTCTAAATAGTTCTTCAAATTTCCTGCTTTAAAAAAAGAGATCTGCCAGAGACAGTAGGCCTGTATACTAAAGATGGTGCCCCAATGTTACAGAGGAACTTTGGGTAACTGTCCAGGCAGACAGATGTCATTTTTGTCATTTCTAGAATTTGGAAGTTGCATGTACCTCCTATTTACTCAGGTAATATTATATCTTTCTGTGGTCTTTGATGTAGTTGAAGATTAGATAGTTATAATTATAATTTTCATAGTTATAATAAAAGGTAAATTAGATGTGAAGCTTTAAACTCATAAGGATAAGGCAGATGATAGAATGTTTTCTTTAATTTTGCTAAATACATATAGACTAGATATTGTAACTGTAATTCTTGCTTGATAGCTGTTTTGTTATATGTAATTTGCTATGTTGAAATTGAAACCTTCCTTTTTATTTAGACAGAAGAGGAGACGTGATATGGAATGTCTTTCTGTATACTGTGAATTATCACTGAATAATAAAGGAACTGTTTTGGCCTATGGCAAGCCAGTTTATAATCAGGCAGTAAATGCAAGCATAGATAAGGGGAAGGAAGGTGGAGTCATGGGAGATGTGATTCAGCTCCCTAAGAAGCAAGATGTAATGGAGTATAGGTAAGCCATGAGCTACATGGCAAGACATGGATTAATAGAAATGGGTTAAGATGCAAAAGCTAGCTAGCAATAAGCCTAAGCCATAAGCCAAACATCTTGTAATTAATATAAGCCTTTGTGTGATTACTTGGGGCTAAGTAGCTGTGGGTGAGTCCAGACACCAGGCCTAGGCCATGCTGGACAGGCCAGAAACTAATTACTACATGCTGATATTTATTGGTTATTGCCTCCTAACCTGGGATAAAGACTCCTTTTTCTCTCAATGCCCCTAGTGTAAAGGCCTCCCTAGCAAGAAGCAAGTCCTCTGAAGAGCTCCTTGTGGATATCGCACAGCAGCTCCTCCAGGCCGTCTCTAAGACTGTGAGGCTTGCAGAAGCGGCCTGTCTTCGGGTGAGTGCCACAGGGACTTGGCAAATGACAGGCCGTCACAAGGATGCCTTCTCTTAGCTTCCAACTCTGTTCCTTCCATACAACAGTGACCTCACTTCCTCTGCATTTTTATTTGCATGATTTCCATTAGCCTGGCTTTAATTTTATCACTTTCTTAGACATACTCAATCTTCAAATGAGCCAGCCATAGCGTTCTGCACACCTTATGCTGTTTTCTTCTGTTTCCAGGATTTCCCTTTGTTTGTTTAGTTAGCTGAATAAACTGTTTTTAGTTTATTTTTGAGATAAGATCATAGATAGCCTATGCCAGTATCAAACCCAGTATGTAGCTTCATCTGACCTTAACTCAGATCTTTTTGCCTCAGCCTCCTGACTGCCGAGGTTCTAAATGTACACTACCATGGCTAGATCTCTCTTTTTCTCTTTTGTAGGATTTATTATTTACCTGTGTGGGTTTGCCTACATTTTAATTAAAGTCTTAAAGATATTCATTGTAGGCGTATTTACTTTCTTCTCTGCTAACATGGCTCAGATCTACCTCTAGCTGATTTGGGAGATTTGGCTTTTGTCTTGTTTCTCAACAATGGGTTGAGAGTGTTTTGTCTTTATGTCTCATAACTTTCCACTGGAAACCTGACATTACACGTAGATTTGTAAACACTAATTACATTCACATATATTCGTGACTTCCAGGCACCTAGTGTGAGAGGTAAGCCAGCACTGCCAGGCACTGGCCTGAATTGGGGTTTTACTGTTGCAGTTATCAGGCTTGCAAGCCCTAACTTGTGTTTAGTTTACTGTCCTTTGCACAATGGCTGAAGGCTTTTATTTAATAAAAGGGGCAGCTGTCAGCAGTGATTCATGCCTCTGAGATGGGGTTGCTCCCTTCCCCAAAGCCTACACTTCAGAGAGATGTTCTCAGTCCCCCACCCCAACCTGAGGCTCTCTCAGAATCATCACGTGAGATCTTAGAAAACTCTGAGTACATATGGACCTTTCTTGCGGATGGGTGCTATACTCACACTAATCTAATTTGGACATTATCAATTTGTTAATTGTATTTTCAGTCCTTGTGGTCAAAGCCAGCACCCTGGAAATGCTAGACAGATACGCCACAACTGAGCTACATCTGAGCTACATCCATGGCCCTGTTAAACGCTCTCCCCAAGCCTTGTATGCTATCATATGGCTGCGCTGTCTCCCTCCTGGCTCAGTCTAATGAAAACCAGCCCTATCTCCATCTCTTCTCAGACATGTCTGTTTTCCAATACATCTGATGCTGGAGAACTTCAAACTCAGCTCTCTAGTGGATTCAAGAAAAGCAAGTTTTGTGTACTGGCTGACTTTCTCTCTTTGGGGTGGAAATGACTCTTTTCAGGCTTCCTATATCTTAAACAACAGCTTTAGGGAGCTGGGGATATGGCTCAGTGGTTAAGAGCACTGACTGCTCTTCCAGAGGACCGGGGTTCAATTCCCAGCATCCACATGGCAACTCACAACTGTCTGTAGTTTCAGTTCCTAGTTCCAGGCAAACAACAAGGCTAATAAATAAAAAAATTTTAAAAAGTTAAAAAAAAAAACAGCTTTAAATAGACAGTGTTGGAATGCCTAAGAGAACACCACCTGAACCCAGGCCCTGGGAGGGGCACTCAGCTTCATCGAGGAACATAGGCCACCCAGAACACGGCAGGCATAATAGCAGCAGAATCCCTGGACACACGGCTGACAGGTGAGAGTTCAGCGGTGAAGTCCACTCCCTGGGATGGGCCTAACACAATCTGCTCAGTGTAATAGCAGCAGGAAACAGACAAGACACTAACTAGGTGCACAGCTGAGAGGTCAGAGGTCAAACAGGGACTTCTACCACCTGAACCCAGGCCCTGAGATGGGTACTCAGCTTCAGCATGGAACACAGTCTGCCCAGAACACAGCTGGTATAATAGCAGCAGTGGAACAGGCAAGTCCCTAGGTGCACAGCTGAGAGGTGAGAGGTCAAGAGGTGACAATAGGCAGCATAGCACTGTGACCTCAAGAGAGCAGCTGACCCTCTGAACACATAGCTGATTAAGAGCCCTCAGACCAACAACCCACTAAGAGCCAATCAAGAACTAACCAAGAGTGAATTGAGGAAACAATTGGCAGACACCAGTTCAAGAATACATACAACAATACAAAGACCAACAGGACACCACCAGAAGAAGCAAGTGGTTCTATAGCTTCAAGGCCTGAACATAACAATGAAGAGGGAACATAAGGAAATAACTTTAAAAACAGCTTTATGAAACTAATAAAAGCCTTAAAAGAGGATATTAAAACTCCTTAAAGAAATAGAAGAAAATACAAACAGAAAATTAGAAGAGATGAACAAATCCCTGAAAGAAAATAAAGAAAACCAAGAAAAAGAAAACAAACAGGTGAAAGAAATTTACCAGGAATTAAAAATTGAAATCGGTGCACCATGTGTACAGTTTCCTTAGAGGCCAGAAGGGGGTGTTATATCCTCTGGAACTGGAGCCACAGATGACTGAGCCAGCATATAGATGTTGGGAATTGAACCCAGGTACTCTAGAAGACCAGCCAGTGCTCTTAATTGCTGATCCATGTTTCCAAACCCTCATATCTAATAGTAATAGCTTAAGACATAATCATATTTCAAAGCTGAAAGATTATAAAATGGTAATCATCAGTCAGGGATTACATCTGTAACTTAGACTAAATGATACCCAGTTTCCTCTGTTTTAGTTCTTTGTGTACAAGATGCAAACAGAAGAAGGTTTTCGATGGGGAGGGAAAATATATTTTAATGTGTGTGGGTATTCTGGCCCACATATATATCTGTGTACACATGTATGCCTGGTGTTGAAGGAAGCCAGAAGAGAACACTAGATCCCCTGGAATAGGACTTACAGGTGGTTGAGCTGCCATATGGTGCTGGGAATTGGACCTGTGTACTAAGGAAGATCAGCCAATGTTCTTAACTGCTGAGAGAGAATTTAAAAAGAATTGGCTATGCTCTCAGAATATTTTACTGGGATAAATATAAAGCCCTTTGTTCTGCTTTTCATTTCCTTTCATGGTGGGTAGTCTCTACCCCCCTTCACACATGATACTCTGATGCTGTAAAAAGGAAGCCATGACACCAGAAAGGCAGCCCAACTCTCTAGAAGGAACCCCACAAGAACAAGCTCCAAACTGGTGAGCCTGGAAACACGTCAGTGTCCCCACTGGTGAGCTTCACGATCCTTTTGCTCCTGCAGGGTTTGAGATGGTCTTCTTCAGATCCTGAGGAGATGGAGGTTGCTACCTTCTGCACACAGTGGAAGAGAAAACTACTACAACACAGACTTCAAGAGGCCTCAAATTCAGACTATGATGAGCTGGGCTTACGAAAAACAAGCACAAGGAACCTCCCAACATTGGCAGCCCTAGTTCAAGAAACATTATAAAAGCTGAGGCATATTCTCCAAGTCAGCCTATGTTAACCAGGACTTTGGCAGCTTAGCATGCCTCTTGGGCTGAGTCTAAGACACAGGTATGTGTGGCTAGGGCTTGTGCTTTACAGAGATTCCCAGACAGCATTCCTGGTTAAGAACTTGGGGCACTGATGGAAATTTAACAGGGAATGCTCCTGTCTATATGTGATACAAACAGAGGGGTTTTAAAAAGAGCAGCACAGATAGAAAATGAAGGTGAATGTACTTTGAAAAGAATAATGCTCTTTTCTGTTGTCCCATTCATTCTTTCACTCTGTTCTGCTCATTCTGTTTTAAACTACTTTATTAATTCACATATCATAGATTCATATATCTAAATTGTATGGTTAATTAATGGTTTTTACTGCTCACAGACTTATGCAAGCACCAACACAGTCAGTTTAGAATATTTCTGTCACTACTAAAAGAATCCCTTTAGTGGCCGCCGGATTCTTTTGCCCAAGCCTCGTATCTGTTAATTACTTTACGTACTTTTTAAAATAGATTTTCCTAGACTGGACACTTCCTAGAAGTAGAATAATGTAAGTGTTTTTTTGTTGTTGTTGTTTTTGTTTTGTTTTTTTGTAACTGGCTTACATTGTTTAGCATAGCTTTTGAAAGTCCATTTATATTGGTACTTCATTTCTTCTTACTAAATATTTCTATTGTATGGATATATCACACCTTACTTATTCACCAATGGCTGGACATTTGGATTCTTTCTAATTTTAACTGTTCTGAATAAAATTGGTATTGAGCTTATTGGAATGGTGTTATGGACAATATTTATGCATTATTCTTTTTCTGTCAAATATATAACTATGTCACATCTTTCAGTTCCTCTACAGCTTGTTTGTGTACTGATCCCATTATTATAGCTAGTGGTTTGTAGTGGGATTGTGTTCTATAACATTGTTAATAATTGTCTCACAGTTTATTAAAAATGCTGATTGGCTGAAGGCAGACAGGAAATATGGGTGGAGCTACTAGACTGGGAAAATCCCAGAGCAGAGCAGACACACAGAGAGATGCCACGGAGCCACAGAGATTCCAGGAGACGACACAGAGGAAAGAAATTGAAATGCTGCTCTGAGAAAAGGTACCAAGCCACACTGCTGAACAAGATGGGTTGAGTTCAGGTGAAGGAGTTAGCAAGTTAGATGCCTGGGCCCTAGGTCAATCAGTGTAAAATTAATGAAAGCGTCTGTGTGCTTCTGTGGGTCTGTCAGACTTCCAGACTGCTGGTCAAACCTCTGATCCAGGCCGAATAGTCCGGGCCAGAACCAATTACAACAGTGGTTCATTAATTTTATTAAACTTCTCAAACAATCATCCTTTGGTTTTGTAGATTTTCTTGTATTGTTTTTATTTTCTACCTCACATGTAGCTGCTTAAAGCAGAAGGATAAACCCTGATACTTTATTACAACCAGAGCAGAAGTCCTGTTGCGTGGCTTGATGTGTGGGCAAAGTGAGTGCAAGACTGAGACTGAACAGGAGGAACATCATCAACTATCACACCCACGCGCAGATCCCACGGGCTTCAATACTGATCACCTGGCAAGACTTGCCTACTGGTACAATTATGACATGAATGTTCTGGGAGTAACCAATTATTTCCTTACTAGATTTGAGGATGGAATACGTGCCTGGTATTGCAGACTTGGTTGAGACTTTTATGTCTATGTGGGTCACAGGTCCTATAAGGAACATACTACTGATGTTTTGCTAACTTGTAGCTAAACTGCCTTATAAATATTTGTGTTTATATCCATAGATGGGTGCGGTTCTTAGCCTTTGTCAGAGAAGCCTATTTTGGCAGTGGGCAATGGTCAAAGCAAGAACTCATAACTAGTTAGTGTTGAAAATAAGTGGCTGGTGAGTGCTTGGCCCTAAGGGGGACATCTGTGTAATCTTCTCAGAGGTCCAAGGATCATCAAGCAAAATGGGGTAGAAGGACTATAGAATCCAAGCATGGGGAAAATATGGTGGGATACTGAATATGTGTTTTGAATGTGGCACAGCCATTACATCAATTCAGCAAGACCAGCTGACCAGCAAGCTCCAGGGATCCTCCTGCCTCTTTCTCTCTGGTGCTAGGATTACAGGTATGTGTCATCATGCCTTGTTTTCCACGTGGCTGGTGTGGATCTGAACTCTCAGGTTCCCATGCCTGTAAAGCAAGTGTTGAGCCAATTCCCCAGTCTCTCAACTGTTCTTGAGCAAACAGATTGGCATCTTGTAGACATGGCATGTGATACTCAGTTAATGCCTGAATGACTGCTCATACAGAAGACAGGCACCAGCACTAGACTATGCTGGCCCCCAACGAAGCAATTTCTGATAATTAGATTAAGTGCTCAACAATTAAATCCAGTAATCTTGTAGGCTCCCATAAGGCAATGAGCACTTGACCACTGAACAGACTAGGACAGAAACCAGAAACCAGAAACCATCTTCCAATGTTCCCTGACCTTGAAGGGTTGCTGAGCATCTTCTGCTGCAATGAGATCCCATTTTGGCCCCAGTGAGTTCCTGCAGTTCATTTTCTAGCAACCTGTCAGATTCATGTATTCTAGGAACTCAATCTACAGCTGTGTGCTGCATACTGTCAAGCTACGAATGCAGCCCAAACAAAACCATAAACTTAACATTCCACATTGTGTCTGGTTATATAGTCCCTTGGTGCAGACTCTGTAGATGACATGATGTTACAATATCCAAAGAATGCATGCTCCTGAAAGTTAATGTGAGAGGCTTCCTAGAATAAAAACAGAGTTGGGGAACAGGGCTTACATGTGCTAGTCTGTACAGAGAGATAAAGCATAATTTCTCTGAACAAAGTGTTCCTTTTTAGGAAGCCTTGAGATGATCCCCATTTACAAACTCTTGTGTGTACACAAGGCTCCCTGCCTTGAAATGCTAAAATTAAAGCAAAACAGCACACTTCCAGATGCATACCATTAGAAACACTTTTAATTTAAATTCAGACAATAGAGATTACAGAAAAAAATACTACAGAAACTTGCAACGGTGCTACAGCTGAGAATGTCACTTAGAAAATTTATTAGTAAAATTTTAAAAGCTCAGCATAATTGGCCCTTTTCCAAGTGATTTGTTAGCTATTAATGTTATAGTTGATTAGTTCAGCAAAGTACACCCTTGGTTATATTCTCTGAACAAATCAACAATTTAGTTAATCCAGTAAATTGATATGTATAAACCTTCCAAGGTAAAATAAGTGGGAATTTCCCTAAAACTAGACATACAATTTGGGGAAGTAAAATAATAACACTGGAAACTTCAAACAAAACATTTTATCCTGAGTAGGTATATCCCAGATTTCAGCTCAGATAGATGGTGCTAGTGGATTTGATAGCAAACAGATCACCAAGTCCTTGACCCCTGCATCAGAGTCCTTGGACCACCAAATTCCCTAGCCTGATCCAAGTGCTGAAGCCTTGTGCAATGCTGAACCTCGGTTCAGCCCCTTTCTGAGTGTGGCAGTACTCAGTCATGTGTAGCATAAACAACGTAAAAATGTTTTAAGTTTTGGTAAGTCAATATATAAATGACTACTTCTTACTGTCATTCTCATATACAAAAAAGTATACTGTTTTCTGAAAAAAATCCTCCAATTTTAACTTCCTCACTAAGCAGGAAAAATTGTGAAATGGAAGCATGAAAACAATGGCTGGCCACATTCTTCTTTGTGCTGACTTAAAAGCATTAAAATATGAAAGTGTATCACTGACTACTCCAAGATATGAGGACAGTGGAGGTCCAGGGGAATAATTGTTATTGTTAAAAAATTCAGCCTCTATGTGTTTATTTCCTTATAATAAATTATTATAAATTAAACCTCTTTGACAAGATACTGTCTTAGGGTTTTTATTTCAGTGAAGAGATGCCATGACCACAGCAACTCTTAAAAAGAAAACATTTAATTGAGGAGGCTGGCTTACAGTTTCAGAGGCTCAGTCCATTATGATCATGACAGGGAGTGTACTGGAGTGTAGCTGAGAGTTCTACATCATGCAACAGGAAATTGACTGACACACTGGGCAGTATCCTGAGCATAGAAAACCCTAAAGCCCACCCTCACTTCCTCCAGCAAGGCCACACCCACTCCAATAAAGACACTTCCTGTGAGATTATGGGAGCCAATTACATTCAAACTACCACACTAACAGAATGTAAATCTTACTGTCCTTCCAACCTTAATATCCTTATGAAGTCCACAGTGAAGGGCTGGGAAGTGTAGCTCAATGGCAGTTCTTGCCTGGTATGCTGAGGTGCTAGGTTCCATCTCTAGCACTGAAAGAAAACAAAAGTTGTTTTATAAAATTAATAGTGAGTCAGAAGTATGGCGGCTGATCACTTGAAGAGCTGATACTTTTAATGCATTACTAGTATACTTTCATTCCTTCTTTAACGTTTTACATTTAAAACATGAACAACTCATGAATAAACAGTGTGCCCACATGCCCACCTGAGCCAGTATCTCTGTTTCTAAGAACCAATGGCTTTTATACTGAATAGATGTCCACTTCACCCTCACATGCTATTCCAGCAGACATACAACATGACCCAGCAGCAAGGCAATTGGTGGCTTCTGTCAACATCAATCCTGTATAAACTGGGCAGTCAGATCCTATGACAGACTAAAAATCAATGCACCTCTACGGTGGGAAAGTTCTGTATTTCTTACACACTAACATTTTAAAATTTGCTAACATGGTGGGTTAATATTTTCTGAAACAACTTCTCAGGTTATCTTATAATCTCCATGCACATCTAAAACTTTATAAAATTGGCAAACCACACAAGTCATGCCTGGTTGTTCTGGAACAACCCTGAAAAACTTACGAGGGATTGTCTGTGATGTATAGAAAGCAATTTTGTATTTATAAATGTGCTACAAAAACAATTTCCTCCCTACCTCAAACCTATGAAGAGCTGAAATTATTTATATAACAGACAAGAAACTAAGTGCTGAGATCAGGCTGAGAAATCATTCCAGAACAAATGTAAATTATTTTGTCCTTAATCTTTGAGTTTCTAAAGTTCTCTGTTATTCCAACCTCATAACTATTCAGATTGAACAAGACATAACTACTCAACTGTTCTCCCACTCTTAAAATAGGGCAAGCAGAAGCACTAAGGTGTGGAGTACTAAGGCAAGGTAAAAGAGAAAACAAAACAAATCCCCCCCCAAAAACAAAAACAAAAAACCCTGAAGCACATCACATTGTATACTATGATTCTTCTTTCCATTGCAGCCCAGTTCTGGGGTTTCAAGTGGGAAACATGAAGGTCACATACAGAAGTTGGAGTCAGATACCTAAGAGTGAAATCATTTCAACATTTGAGCTGTTTTCAAAGTTCACAATAAAGTCCTAACCAAGATACAGGAAAATAGGTGGCAAATCTAAATTCTCCAAATTTGCTGCTATGTCAGTTTTATGGCCTGATTCATACTCTACTCAAAAAAAAGTAAATAGGTATAAATCTGAGACCCAGCATGAAAGTTCAAGTGCATCATAACAGAGAAACCTACACAGTCTTTTCAGATTCAGACTGTTTCTGTTATCTGTAAATGTGAAGCTTTTAATAGGACATAACTTACTTTTATTGTGATAGTATACACCAAATTCCATAAATTCTAAAATACCAACTATATTAGCCACTTTTTTGTTGCTGTGATGAAATCCCATGACCAAGGTAATATACAGAAGTTTATTTGCACTTGTGGTTCCAGAAGTGTAAGAGTCCATCATGGTAGGGAGGCATTGGAGCAGGTCGGCATGGTTGCAGAAACCAGAAATTGAGAGTTCATGTCTTCAAAGACAAGCATAAAATAGGTAAACTGGAAGTAGGTCAGTCTTTTCACTCTCAAAGCCAGCCTCAAGAGACATGCTTCCTCCAAGGGGCCTCATCACCTAAACCTCTCCAAACAACGGCTCTAACTGGGTCCAAGTATTCAAGTATCTAAACCTATGGGGAAAGTGCTTTTTAAATCTCTATGCAACCCATTTTAAAGAAGGGCTATTCACTAGGAGAAGTAGATATGTTATGTTTTTTTGTGAGAAAATAGAGGGTGATGAAGCAATTCTATGTTGACAGACTCTGAACAATACAACCTAAACGAATATCTTAATCCCAAAGAATTGTGTATGTTACAAAGCACTATTTTAAACATAAAACGTTTTCATATAAAGTATATTGTCAAACTTGAAACTAAGATCAAATTTCCTTGTAAAATAGCCTGTAAGGCACTAGCTAATAAAACAGATATCCAGGAATGAGTGTAGGGGGTCTGAGTAAGAATGTCCCTGATAGCTCATATATTTGAATGCTTAGTCATCAGGGAGTGGTACTATCTGAGGATTAGGAGGTGTGGCCTCATTGAAGGAAGTGAGTCACTGGGACCCCAGCCCATGTTCTCTCTCAGCTACTGTTCCTTCACCTTGAGTGCTAGCATGCTCCCACACTTCCTGCCAAGCTGATACTGATAATGGACGAAACCTCGGAAACTGTGAGCCCCCAGCTAAGTATTTTATAAGAGTAGCCTTGGTTCTGGTGTCTCTTCTCAACAATGGAATGGTGACTAAGAAAATGAAATGAGTAAATAAATATTCCATCATTGGGGTTAATAACTTTTATATCCTCTTAAATTATTCATTTAACTTCCTTTTCAGTAATTTTTTTTAAAAGAGCTTTTGCTAAGAGTTTTATGCTTAAGCCAAATTATCTCTTTTGTATATTTAGAATTATTACTAATTAAACAATAAGAATAAATGCATGTGGGAAACTAAAGATTACAAGGTTTTTTTTTTTAAAAAAATAAGCTCATTACCTTTTTTTAAAAAAAAAATTATTTATTATACATACAGTGTTCTGCCTGTAGGCCAGAAGAGGGCACCAGATCTCATTGTAGATGGTTGTGAGCTACCATGTGGTTGCCAGGAATTGAATTCAGGACCCCTGGAAGAGCAGACAGTGCTCTTAACCTCTGAACCATCTCTCTAGCCCCCTTATTACAATTTTTGATTCGCCAAAATTTAGGTATTTTACTATTTTTAAAATTTTGATAAATGAGGAAATTGTACTACTTTAGGATACATTTTTTTTATCAGTTTTATCTATTTTATTGACTTTTCAATTAACAGTAAAGTTCATTTGAACAGTAAGTCAGAAAATGGTTTCTATAATGGCTTTAAACAGTACCTTTAAACCTACCCTGTTATCCAGAGCCATTTTAGGCAACAATTAGAAACAGAAAGATTTGTTGTGAACTGTGTAAATTGCTTCTGTGGGAGCTCTCTTTTTCTTTAACTAAGGACTGGAGTTATTACCTCCTTTGTCTCATAAAAAAGTCTCCTTTTCAAGCGATTTATTGGAGCCATCCCAGCAAACATTGCCATATGCAGCAATTCAAAGACCATGCCAATGTGACACTGTGAGTTATGAGTTATATGTCATAAGACACAGGCATCATTGTCTATACACATCAATAAATACACAAGAATAAATACAAGTTACTTTTCATAAAATACAATTTCTAATCAATTTAGAGCTTTAAGCTATGAGGTTATTAAATAATTAAAACACAGGTGATTTTTGTTATAGAACCAGTCATGTGAGATCTAAAACATTATTTATTGGTATCATATACAGTGGAATATATCTGCCATCCCAGTGGAAGGTTTTGCTATGCAAGAAAAAATATAGAATCTAGACATTTAAAACATTATCAGCTTAATAATTCTACAATCTCATTTTGAAAATTCTGTTAAAAATTGCCACAGTCATGATGAGCACAATTATTGCAGTTACATCATTTGAAAAAGATAAAAAATTATGCTACTAAAGACAAAAACATTGAAATACATAAATACCACAATGTGACACAGCAATAAACTCATAACTATTTAGTATGAAAAAATT
This sequence comes from Sigmodon hispidus, assembly GCA_004025045.1. NCBI lineage: Eukaryota > Metazoa > Chordata > Mammalia > Rodentia > Cricetidae > Sigmodon > Sigmodon hispidus. The sequence continues at coordinate 35,295 of PVIH01013684.1, read as the reverse complement.
AAATTTTAAAAGTTCTATTACAGAACCTGAAAATTTTTTACTATAGCAAAACACTTTATTTATATTCCTTCAGCTTTTATGATACAGTGTACAATAAAATACTTTTAAAAGATACAACATTTAAGTGCTTCATGTACACAAACAGTGTTGCCAATGCTACTAAAGTGATGCCCTTAAACTTGAGCTAATTACACTTTTAAATGTTTTCACCTTGTATTTTACTTAGCAGTTGGCTCTACACACTAATAAGTTTTGTGCTGGCAGAAAGGATCCTAGTTAAAATACTGATTCTCAAAATTAATGTATATCAATTTGCTTGAAACTAAACAACCATATAAAAAGTGGTAACTGTTAACCTAAACATTGATTACAAAAGACAACTGGCATATGTTTGGGCTGAGTGTTGTTGAGTTCACCGACAACCAATGATGGTTCACTTTCAATAAAAGTATTTTTACTAACACTAACATGATACGTATTTCTATATTATAGTCTCTTGGAGTTATAAAAATATTATATAAAATACCACAGACTTTAGAGGATATAAGTTCATGTGGTTCTGATACTAGCAGCTGAAAAAGGTTTATAATTTAAAAAATAAATAAACTATAGAGGTAAACCAGTTACAGAACAGCAGAGGACTGTGATAGTGTGAGAACAGCTTAATTATACAACAACTAACAAAATGGTGACGCAGTTGGATCAAATGTCTTAAAAACTTCTTTCAGAGATTTGTCATCTGTTTCTCTACTTGGATCATCATCTGGGGCTGGACTTGCCTGTCCTGGCTCTCTTGCCTGCCTTGGATCACTGTATGAAGGTCTTATTAAGCCTGTTAAGGCCTGAATGGGAAGACTGTGCACAGCAGGGACCTGAACCTTATCAGCACCCTCTGGGTGCAGAGCATCTGCTTGCAAGTCGCCTGGCCCCTCAACAGGGATTTCCATGTCTGCAGGAGTTTTCTGTAGGATCACTTCTCCAGGAGAAGGCTCATTTTTATCACTGTTTTTTAAACCACTTTTTTCCTGGTTCTCTGCATTTTCTTCTGAAGAAATGGTTGCTAGCTCTGATGAAGACATTGAACCCTTCTCCCTAGGATCATACAAACTAATGCCACTAAGAACTGAACTTGAAGTTCCCAGTGGGAGGCCAGCTGAAGAAGCGAGTTTGGGGGCATATGGAGGAAGAGCCACAGGCCCAGCATTGATAGGTAATGCTGCTGAAGGTTGTGACAAAGCAGGATTTGATCTGACTAAGTTTGGGGCACTCTTTGATACATGTGAGTCCTTTATAGCCACTTGATGTGACTCTGTATTGGGTAGTCTGTGAAGTCTAGGATCAAAATTCTTTTGCAGCCTAGGGTCTCCTAATTTACTTCCTGAACTATGCAAGTCCCCACCTTGTTCTAAGCAGCCCTCTTTTTGTGTTAGATTCATTTTGGCCTTGGCTACTGATTTTGGATCAAGGGACAGGGCATTTTGATGATCATTTTTTGTATTCCATAACCTACTGAGCCTCTGGTCAGCTATGAGTGGAGGCAGAGGTAAATTGATTGACGATACTGGATCAGGCTTAGGTAAAGGTACTGGAAGCAAGTCTTCTGGAGCCCACACAATGTGTTTCGCAAAGTTGGGTTTGGTTAGGGTAATGTCCATTTTAATGTGACTAAATTGTCTTAATTGTGACCTTGGATCCTGGAGAACTACTCCAGGTGAAGAATCCAAAGGAATTAAGAAGGCCCTTTCTCTCAGTTCTCTTTCTGTCTCCTCCTCATCATCATCTCTTCTTTTGGGCTTGTGATTTGCACCAGCATTTGAATGACGTGAATCAAGCTTTGCTCCACTAGCAGAAGGGACTCTGGGAGCACTTCCATTTCCTCTTAATTTCCTGGGATCCCATGCCAGTCTAAGATCCACTGGGACAGACTCTGGGGGCTTCCTAACATCTTGCCTTGGGACAGTCCGAAGCCTCGGGTCAACCACCTGACTTCCCTTTCTCTTCTCTTTAGCAAGTCTTGGATCAGTAGGAATGCTGAGCTCTGTGGGAGGGTGGTGCTGACTTCTTAGAGTTCCTGTTTGTTTCTGTAATGTTCTCAGTATTGACTTGACACCACTTCCGTCCTCCTCTTCACTACTGGAATACCAGTTAACTGTTTCATCTAAATAGAGACAGAAGCTTGTGGTTAAAAACAAAGTGTTCATATTTGACCTTAAGCCTAAAAGAAATACTATTTCTGAACTTAGTATCATCACTAAATGGGATCCCCACCTACTTGACTACATGTGCTCTCACCTCTGAACAACAGGGCCGATTTCTCCATTCCTAGTAACAGTCAAATTTAGACAGTTTAAAGTGTTCTCTCAATATGAGAGACAGAAGGGCCGATCCTACATCAGCTGGTTTTAGGTACATACACAGTAAGGCAAATTGTGACTTTCAAGTAAACTTTTAGGAAGAATACTCTATCTGGCATCTTTTTTATGTTTGCGTATAAATATAACCTTTGCAACTGTTATTTCAAGCCTGTCACTGAAGCCATGAACAGATCTAAAATAAGGGTACAAGGTAAATTGAAGGGGGCAGTGCAGAAGAACTCATTTTCACATCTTAACCTATTTCAAAAGGTAGGAAGTATTCGACCTTCTTCCTTGCTTGATGCTCTATGAGGCTGGGTGCCAGCTGGCTCTTCATCTTCTTGGTATCTCTGAGTCAAGTGGATGAAAAGAGCCCTCTGCACTGCAGGAGGGAGCCCTGAAGCAGGCAGAAGGCAGTGACCTGTCTTACTGCTGCTGGTGTCAGGCCCACTGCCAACATCAGGTGAGTCATGAGCAACGGGAGGCTGCTGTTGTGCAAATCCTTCATGCCACATCTCATCTACAGACACAACAGGAGAGACACTGAGCTCAGAGTCCACCAAAGAGACTGAATCTTCTCTAATCACCACACTGGACTCCTAAATGGTTGTATAATGAAATGTTTTAAAAATTAATTCTATTGTTTTAAATTTTGTGTTTTTAAATACTATCAAAAAGTTTATTGCATCAAAACTTAGCTAAAATTTCATTTCTATAGTTTTGAAGAAATTGAAAACATTTCAAGGGTTCAATTTCATCAATTTTACTTAACTTTAAAATGCATGTTTTTAATGAAAAGCAAGTCTTAATCCTTTAAATTAGAAATTAGTTGCTTCCAACTTACCAGCACAGTTATCAGGTGGTTGAAAATTGTGTGTCACATGCTGTGAATAGTAATCATCATAAAGCTCAGCTGGGGCTTGTAGAGACTCAGAGTCAGTGTTAAGTTGCACCTCTCCAGGCGTTTGCTGGTACAATGAAGCTGGGGAGCAGTGATTCTCTCTAGGGATTTTCATCATGTGTTCTGGAAAGCTTGGGGAATGATAAGCCCCACCCATAGCTGGTAGTGTGTCCAGCTGCACAAGCCCTCCAGCTTGACTATGATGGCCCACAGTTTCAGGTGGACCAGGTGGCAATGGTGGGCTCTCTTGCATTGGTGGACCAGGAGGTCCTATATATGGGTCATGTCCAGGGGAGCCTGGGTGCTTCACAGGACTATCACATCCTTGAGACACATTAGGTCCTAGACCTGGACTTGTCTCAGAACTGTAAATATGCTGTGGACAGGGACTATTTTCCTGAAACTGTGGTCCTGGTGGTGAGGCACTGTTGTAAAATGCTGGTGGTCTGTAGATACAAACAAAACAATATAAAAACAAACAAACAAAAAACAGTATTTCTCAGTTCAAAGCAAAGAGACAAAAATGTTATACTCCTAAATAGATATTAGCTAAGAATGATTCCTTTATATTTAATTAGAATGCTGTGTGTTTAAGAGATTATTTATTCAGTATCATTGGCAGGTTAAAAACACATGTCACTTGCTTTCATTTCAGATACGGTTTTCTTAATTGCTGCTCACTACCAGCTGTCTGGGAAATACAGAAAACTGCAAAGATGAATAAAGTCAACTTGAAACTCTGCACTAGGAGATTTCTCTTCTGTTTTTCTGGAAATACAGACTTGTCTACAACCAAATTAAAATCCTACTATTTAAACATATAGCTCTGATTATGATTTACAATAGAAGCTTATGTTGATGGCATACAAAAAGATTTCATTTTTAATGCTGACTTTATATATCATTCTAATAGTTTTATCAGTTCAATTTTCCACTGCACTTCTAATCTTAAAGTATTTGTATCTTTACTTCATTGATTATGATACATAATATTGGCAAAATGGTGGGTATTCTATCCTTTTAAAATGTAAGGCAAAGTCTCACTATATGGCTCATAGTGCCCTTAGACTCATAGCCTGCCTACTCCAGTTTCCTGTCCTATCTGGCTTTCTATTGCTTCAATAAACACTGGACCAAAAACAACCTGGAGAAGAGAGGGCTTACTCCATCTTACAGCTCAGCCCATCACGAAGAGAAGAGGCTGGGGCGGTAACTGAAACAGACCATGGAGGAACACTCCTAATACTGGTTTGCCCCCACAGCCTACTTTCTTGTACAACCCAGGTCTACTTGCCCATGGTGGTATCACCCTCAGTGGGCTGTATCCTCCCACACAATCAAGAAAATGTCTCTCCAGTTTTTGCCTACAGGCCAATATGATGAAGGCATCTTCTCTATTTCCTTTCCAGATGACTCTAGCTTGTTGTCAAGTTGACCAAAAAACAACTCCTAAGTTCTGACATTACAAGTACATTAACCATCACGTCTGGTTTTCTTTTTCACTTTAACAGTAATACTCTTTCTAGCTCGCATTAGTTGTGTGTTTACTCTAGTTTCTTCTTCCTCATCTGCTGAGACATCACTGCCTCCCAGGATTAAAGAATGGCCTAGGCATACATACATTCAATAAAGGATGGGAATCAAGACTGTTACGGCCTTGCTAGAAAATAAAAGCTTATCCAGCCTTATCTCTAATACCCTATGGAAAAACATCCAGAAACAACCAACTGTGTTGAAGGCATAGGATCAGCCACTTGAGAATTCAAGATCATAACTGGGGAGAAGGATGCCAAGTCCACCCAGGCAGCCCTCTTCCCCGCCCCCGCCCCGGGTTACTATACAGCAAAGCTTCTAAAGTCGTACAAAAATCCTGCACAGAAAATCACTGAGGGCAGAAAAGGAGGTGAAAGAAAAGAGAAAGGGGAGGCAGAAACCCAAATCAGGTCAATTAACTGCTTCTCTGCCTCAGTTTAACCATGTGAGTGACCTGGAATACTCCTTGGTATTTTAATGTTGAGCATTAGGGAAACGCTGTCATAGTGATGGTTTTAACTTACTTCTTCCCAATTTTATGTGCTAAATCCACAGTAGGTTTTACGACTATTTCAAAAAGAGATGGAATTTTCTTCAAATCATCAGAAATATCTGTCTCAAAATCATCTTCAGGATCAGAAAAGGGGAAGTGCTCTGATGGGGTTGGCAGAAGACCGACTCCTGGGGGTGGTTTGGGGAGAGGAGTTATGCCACGCTTCCTAAGTTCTTCTAATTCTCTTTTGTCTTCATTGATAAGTTCTTCCTCAGCATTTAACACCTGGACAATTATAAAGGTTAGTACTTCAAAACAAGCTTCCTTTCTCACACTTAAAACTAAAGACCTCAGTAAACTACTTTTGTTAAAAGAAAAAAAAATTAAGATTAGCATTAAAGTTTAAATGGACCAGAGATGAATAACTATTTTCAATATACAGAATGAGAATCAAAGTGGTTTAAGGCAGTCAAACATAGAAAGTAATTTAGGTCTAGAATACTCTTTGGTTTTGGGACACACTATGGACACAGACAGACAGAGACAGACAAACATGCACCTCTTCTAACAATGCACTTGGAAGCCTAGCTACCTTACCTGCATGTACTATATATATACAACCCTCTCTAAATAATGTATCTAGCAACCTCAGAATCACCTAGGGTCCCCACCTGCTTGGCTACATATACTCTCATCTCTGAACAATAGTATAGATTTCTCTTCTCCAATTAACAATCAAGTTTAGACAACTTTTATTCAAGTGTATTCTCAATGTTTAATATGAAAAATAAAAGGGCTGATCCTACATTAATTGGTTTTAGGTACATACATAATAAGGCAAACTATGTTTTTCAAGTAAACTTTAGAACTGTCTATTTACCATCTTATTTATGCTTATGCATAATTGGGTATGTATATGATTAAAATCAGATGTATTATGGGAAAAGATGTAAGCAATAAAAAAAATATTATATGACCTAAACCACTAACCAAAATAGAGAACTAGGGGCTGGAGCAATGGCCTAGTGGTTAAGAGTACTGGCTGCTCTTCCAAAGAATCCAGGTTCAGTCCCCTGCATCCAGAAGGCAGCTCCCAACTGTTTGTAACTAGTTATAGGGGGTCTGACACAATTTTCTGGCCTCTAATGATACCAGGCACACCTTTTGTGCACATTCATCCATCTATGCAAAACACTCATGCAATAATAATAATACTTACTTTAAAAAATAGAGAAATAAACATGCTAAATTCCTGCTCATTTTGAACTCTCCAATCCAACTCTGTTCCAAAGAACGTTAGCTTGCTACTTCGACAACTTTGTATGAGCCCTTATTTTCTTTTTCTACTTTTAATTAATTACTTTATTTATTCTTCTCTCATACATTATATCCCAACCACAGTCTCCCCTTCCTCTTCTCCACTAGCCCTTCCCCTTGCTTCTCCTCCAGATCCACTTCTGTTTCCTTTCAGAAAAGAGCAGGCCTAGAAGGGATATTAACCAAACATGACATAACAAGTTACAACAAGTCAAAAGCCCTTATTTTCAATCTTTAGATAAAAGGCTAAGAGTCTAGAAAAACGAGATCCCTACTAACAGTCTGGAGTATTTCTCAAAGTAAATTATTTCTTTTAATGTCAGAAGAGGAATTAGATTAAAATATTCTCAAGTTTCTAGACCAATAATTCTATTTTCTAACAAACTATATTAATAGAAAAAACCTACAATAGTTCTTCAATTTCTTAGCAACTTTGTAAAACAATCTTTATAAAATATGATTTTAAGTAAAACCTGAGGAAAGATCTAACAAATAATCAAATGGTGCAAAAGCACTACTCACTTTGTCCAAAAGCTTCTTTGTCTCTTTAGTCAGATCATCATGGGAAAACTTACAGTTGTCTCCTTGGTAGCACTTTGCTCCACTATGATAGAACTTGCAAGGAAATTCACGTAAACAAAAATATTAAGGAACAGAGCAAGTGAAAGCAAGGGTAATCATGTGTGTGTATCTGTGCAAGCACATGTGCACACACGTGCCTGTATATAGGAAGGCAGAGATCAACACCTAGTATCTTCCTCTATCATTGTCAACCTGAATTTTTGAGACAGTTTGTCACAAAAGCTGGAGTTCATCATTCAGCGACACTGGCTGGCCAGTGACCTCTAGGGATCTGTCTGTCTTATCCACCCCCAATACTATATACACATGCCATAGTACCCAAATTTTACATGGGTCATTATCCCAGGCCCAAGGTCTAGTCATTTTCATTCAAAAATGCAACTGTTATAAAGATGATTCACTTCCAGATATTTGCTGTATACCATTGTACCTACAATCAACACTTATATGTTATACCTTCTTAAAAATTGTTAAGAGAATATACCTCATATTAAATCTTCTTGCCACAATAAAAAATACTAAATCAATACAACTTTGCTAGTGTTTCTGTACTAAAGAATTTGTAATCACATCTAATAATGTATTAAAGATCAATATTTTAATAATGCAGAAACATTACAAAAATTTAAGCTCTTATTCTACAATTTTTTAAAAAATATTTATTTGTTATGGATACAGAAGAGGGTACCAGATGTCATTATAGATGATTGTGAGCCACCATGTGGTTGCTGGGAATTGAACTCAGGACCTCTAGAAGAACAGTCAGTACTCTTAACCTTTGAGCCATCTCTCTAGCCCTCTACAAATGGTTTTTTTCCCTATTTTTATTAGTACATTGAAAATTCCATTCAGAATGCTTTGGTAATATTCACCCCTCAACTCCCCTTAGATATACTCCATTCTCTATCCACCCAATTTTGTGCCCCCCCAACCCCAAAACATCAAGGCTAATTTGTGTCGTCCATATTCTTGGGAGTGTGACCTTCTCCAGGAGCATTAGTTAACCTGCCAAAAGAAACACTTTTAAAGAAAACTGGCATATCCAGTTGAGGCAGAGGCTTGGCAAGGTGTTCCTCTGTAGGGAATGAGCTCCAAGAAGCAAGTTTATGCACTAGAATAAACTCTGGACTCATCGCCAGAGACCCTACAAACTCCTCATGCTTTTTGACTGTCATCCACATTCAGAGGACCTAGTTCAGTCCCATGCAGGTTCCCAGCTGTCAGTTCAGAGTCAGTGAGCTCCCAATAGCTCAGTCAGCTGTCTCTGTGGTTTTCCTCATCATAACCATGACCCCTTTGCTCATATCTCCTCCCTCTCTTTGACTGGACTGGGAATTGCTGCATTGACTCACCCTGGGAGTCCTTACCCTCTCTGAAGAATGGATGAGGGGATGAAGTGGAGGGCAGTTGGGGGATGACTGGGAAGAGAGGAGGGAGGAGGAACAGTGGTGGGTATGTTTTTAAAAACTTTTAAATAAAACAAATAAATAAAAATAAATTTTAAAAAGATAATTAAGTATAAAAAACTAAGAAGTAATTAAGTAGGATGAAACAAAGGAAGTTATACAGTTTAAAGGAGTCTGTTCTTAAGAACTGGGCTCTCTAAATTACACAGGTTGACTCCAACTCCTGGGTTAAAAGTGATGCTGCTACCTCAGCCTCCTAAGTAGCTGGGACTCAAGTGGATGCTACCAAGTCTGGCTATAGATGCTGGTTTTAGGTGAGATGTTCAGAAAATTTCTACTTTAAAATGAAGTATAAGTGGAACTTAAAAGAAAGGGTCGGGGGCCAGTGTCCTGCTCAGAAACACAGACACACCATTTAAACACCGAGGACAGTAGAGAACAGTGAAGAAAAATTCCCAGGGCAGGAAGTACTTGATCAGTGTGTGCCTGCCCCAGCATGGACAAGAGATTACATGTATTAATTGTAACATAAAATCATTTTTTAATGGACTTGACATAAAAAAATCACCAGTTGGTATTAGATTAAATATATATTTAACTAGAAATGTGCAGTCAATGAAAGATAATTAAAATTCAAAAAATCAAACAAAACCACACCTGATCCTTCCTCTCTAGCTGCTATCATTTGCCAACAGCTCTTATGATAGGAGTGGCTTCCTGCCGACCTCCCCTCTCCATGTTGAGTTTTGTCTGGCTTGAGCCTGCACATTTTCTGCTGGCTATCACAACTGTTCTGAGTTCACATAAGCAACAGCCCAGCTATGTCTGGAAAACACTGTTTCCTTGGAAGTCATCTACTGCCTTTGGCTCTTAATATTGTTCTGTGCTGTGCCATAGTCTTTTGTACACTGTGAAGATTTGTCTTTGGCCAAAGTTCCTTTTTATTGGTTTGATAAAAAGCTAAACTGCCATTAGCTAGGCAGAAGTATATGGAGGACAGCCAGACACAGATGCTGGGAAGAAAAAAGGCAGAGACAGCATGAGATGTATAGTGAGCAGTATGAGCACTACAGAGATGAGGTAATAAAGCCAACAGGTAGAAAGTAAATGAATAGAAATGGGCTAATATAAATTATAAAAGCTAGTTAGTAACAAACCTAAGCTATTAGCTGATCTTTTAAATTAATAATAACTGTCCTGATTAGGGAAACAGGAAAATTTGTCTGATGTGGGATGTCTTTCTGTGTGCTGTGACTATGCTTTATTGTATTTTGGCCTATGGCAAGGTAGCTTAGAGGTAGGTGGGAAATCCAAGCTGAGATAAAGTAGGGCAGAGTCAGGGAGAGACGCTGCAGGCTGCTACCTAGAAAGCAAGATGTAATGGGACATAGGTAAAGCCATGGAATATAATAAATAGATTAATAGAAATGAGCTGAATTAAGTTCTAAGAGCTAGTTGGTAATGAGCCTGAGCCATAGGCCAAACTGTTTGTAATTAATATAAGCCTCTGAATAACTATTTTATAAGCGACTGCAGGTGGGAGAGGTTCCTCTGGACTGCGGGCCAGATGGGTCAGAAAACTTCAGGCTCCATCTGCCTGCAGTTCTGCCCATCCTTCTCACCCGAGTCTTGGGTGAGGAGGTGACATACATGTCCTACTTAGGCCGAGCATGCCAGCCTTATTCTCCGCAATTAAGACTGGTGTGGGTCTCTGTGTTAACCACCATCTACTGCAAATAGAAGCTTCCTTGATGAGGGCTAAGAGATACATTAATACAAATGTACTAGCAAAAGGAAAACATTTATAATAGTTATAAAAAATAGTGTTGCATTTTAATATATACATATCATACCTTTCTAATAATTATGTTACAAAGAATAAAAAATGCATAAATTGTATTTATGAAAGAAATAAAGGAATTTGGAAATGTCATGTTAAAATTAAAAATCCCAACAATTAAAGCCACAGACTAGTTTTACTTAAATGTTTATAGACAAATTTCTAAAGAAAATACAAAATTTAGAAGTACTGTGGAAATATACTATTTGGGTGGTATGCATTTGGGGGAACACCTGTGTGACTTTAAAGTTTTTTAACATGTAGACATGGTGGTGCACCCCTTTCATCCCAGTCCTTAGGAGGCAGAGATAGGTGTGTCTTTGTGAGTTCAAGGCTGGAATGGCCCACATCTTCTCAATTCTAGGGCAACACAATGTCTCAAGAAAGGCGACAACAACAACAACAAAACCCAAAACAAAACAGAATGACAAACTCAAGAGAGAAAAATCATATGATTAATTCTCACTAATGCAAAAAACACTGATAAAATTTAAAATCCTTTTTTAAATTACTAAAAATCTTAGTAAAATATACTTATTTTGATTTTTTAAAAAAAACTATGTTAAAATAAATATTATGTCTACCCCATCACTATTATTTAACATTACTGTAAAGCTATACTGAGTATAATTAAAATTATAAAAATCATGATAGCATACATTTGCAATTCCACAAGGCCAAGAAAATTCAAGGGCACCTTGGGCAATACAGTGAGTGTAAAGCCAGTCTGGTCTATACATGAAACTGTCTCAAAAACAGAAAACAAACCACCACCAACAAAAACCCAAAACAACCATAAAGTATAACAAAATAAAATGACATTTACTTACAAGTGAAATGAGACCCTAAGAACAGAGTAGAAATTTCTAAATAGAATTTGATATCTTCTAAAGAATGCTATTGAAGGGGCTGGAGAGATGGCTCAGTGGTTAAGAGCACCGTCTGCTCTTCCAGAGGACCCGGGTTCGATTCCCAGCACCCACATGGCAGCTAACAACTGTCTGTAGTTCCAGTTCCAGGCAAACACCAAGGCAAATAAATAAATAAAAATAAATAAAAATAAATAAATAAATAAAGTTTAAAAAAAAAAAAAAAAGAATGCTATTGAATATACTTGTGTTTTCTTGGCTAAAACAAATTATACTTTAACAAAGAGATGTAGCAAAAATCTTCTGGGATCCACCCTCAGATAGATTTTCTCTTAGAACCTCAGCAAGATGCACTTCTTCACCAGGAAAAATTGTACTATAATCTCTTCTTAGGAATCAAACTTAGAGCAATTCCTTTTCAATATCTTTTATTGGTACAGCAACAACATGACTCAGCAATGACATGATGGCGATGGCAAGGCAATGCAACAATGAGGTCATAGTTCTTATATACCCCAGCCAGGCCAGCTCCCTGATAAAGCCATAGGGGCCAGGGTTGCTAGGTGACTGAGTAAAGAATGAAAGGGACCTTGCAACTCTTTGACCTGCTAATGCACTTTCCGTGAGAGAGATTTTGTAAAGGCTTAGTTTGCATTCCTAAGTTTTCAAACTTTCAAAATAGGATCTTGTGTTAATGAATTCAGGTGCAGGGAGGCCTTAGAAAACTTTCTTGGGTTAATTACCTCTGGATAGCTCTCTTACCTGTAGGAGAGGTGACTTTAATACATGTCAGTGAGTTAGTTATCTTGCCTTGGATGCCAGAGACAAGTTTCAAATGAATTACTACTGTTTTTACTAGCAAGGGTAATCCTAGGGAAGACAGACAGTGAGTCTGCCCTGGGCAGGGGAACAAAGGTCTGGAAGATTTTATCTGTGTGGCTGTTTTCTCACCAGGATAGGGGGTATATATCCATAAATTCCAAGGAAATAACAGATCGAGGGACCTGCCTTCATACACAGAAATCCTCTGTAGGAAGAGGTCAGCGCCTGCAAGGACAGTTAGCACCAAGACTCCTGAGATCTTGGCTTTCCCTCCATCAGAGGCCCTGGGCTCTGGTGGGTCAGCCTTGTGGCACCAATGTTCCTATTTCTTATTTCTGTGGCTCCCAGTAGAGATGAGGTGTATTTGACAGATTAAATATCAAATATGCTCTTTCTGGAGGGGGATTGGTTTGAGATAGGATTTCTTTGTGTAACTCTGGCTGTCCTGGAATTTACTCTGTAAACCAGGCTGGTTTCAAACTCACAGAGATCTGCCTGCCTCTGCCTCCAGAGTGCTGGGAATAAAGGCATAGTCAGCAAAACCAGTTCAAATACTCTTTTGGAGGACAAACAGCATAATAGATACAGGTGTACCACTGTGACCGTCCCATCAAGAAAATTCTAGTGTTTTTTTTTTTTTTCTTCTTATAGTCTTGCTAATAACAAATGGAGTTTTTGTGTATCTGATGGCTGTTATCTTGGCATGGCTTTAATTATATTCCTCTTACTATGAACAAGATAAAGCATCTTTCCATTTGATTTCTGACCATTTATGTTTTTCTTTCTGTGAATTATCTTTCTCTCCTGCTCCCAATCTTCTCTACTTTTAGGAAATTCTTACAGAATTTATATAACTCTTATATATTTATTTATATGACTTATATAAATAAATATTTTCCATGTTTTAATGTGTTTACTTGGCTTGCTGGTCTTTGTTATAAAAACTTAAATGTTTGCAATCAGATTTTAGTCCTTTCCCTTACTGATTCTAGTTCTGAGCTACAATAAGGTTTCCTATTCTTCTGGGCTGTAAACAAATGAATCCTTTATTCTTGAGCACTTTGTTTGGGTCTCTGAAGTACAGAGGTGAACAAGACTGGATATAAAAATGTGGCATTGTAAATTTCTAGGTTTTCTTTTTTACTTTTTAAAAGATTTACTTGTTTATTATGTATACAGTATACATGTCATCATAGATGGCTGTGAGCCACCATGTGGTTGCTGAGAATTGAACTCAGGACCTCTGGAACAACAGTCAGTACTCTTAAACTCTGAGCCATCTCTTCAGCACTAAATTTCTAGTTTGTATTTATGACTTTTTAAAAAACACAATGATGAAATATCAATATGTTGGCTGATACACACTTTCTATAAAGGATATTATGCATATAAATGCAGTTCTCTCCTTTGGTACAATATCCCTGTAAATAGTATTTGCAGATCTCTTTTTTCTTCTCCAGTTCTGCATCATGATCAAATTTACAATGATCTCCCTGTTTAAACAAAAGAAAGCACAGAGAAAGAATTCAGTTATATTATCTCCATGTTTCCATGGTGGGATTCCAGTCATTATCCTTAGTGTTAGGTACTGAGCTACTAATGATGCTGATAACCCCTCTAAAGTCCTGCCCAAGCAGTGTATGTGGCCTCAGAATTCTGCCAGTGTCCCACCAGCCCCAGCACTTCTAGATATAGCATGGGAACTTGTTTCACCTGTTGATGTCATGTCTAAATAAAAGCTAATAGCAACAACTACACAGCTGTTAGAAATCTGTCTTCCTTTGTGTTCTATTGTGTGCTGGTTACTAAGATGAAACCACGTGCACCAGTTAAGCCATGGATGCTTACTGTTGCACTGTCAGATGGCCACATTGTATCTGTCACAAACATCAATTCTACCCATTGTTTCTGTCCCAGATTATAATTCAATGAGTTTGTGTATATAGTAATTTCATGCAAGGTACATTTTAAAAATATAGTGTTACTACAACTATATGAGCAATGAAAAAAAAAAAAACTTCTAAAGCTTACTTTTAAAGTTAGAATGATCTATTGTACCCTTTAGAGTAACATTTACCTTAATACACCTCCCTTCCAGGAAGTATTTACAGATCTGTTTTCCTTTGTGTTCCACTGTGTGCTGGTTAATAAACTCCTGAGTCATAACTTTCCACTTTTTCCCTGGTTTACTGTACTGCAAGAAAAAGTCACTTGAATGTAAGATAGGAAATTATCAATACATAATTAAGACATACTTATATAAATCTGAAAGGCACTATAGACTGTTAATAGTAATTAAGATCAGACATTCTAAGTTTGTTCACTTAACTGGAGAGGCTTCTGCTAGTCTTGCTTTTTTGCTACTACTGGCTGCAAGGGAGCCTTTTCTTTTTTTAAAGGTATATTTAAAAAATAAAATTATAAAGTTCTCAAAATTTCATAATTCTCAAGTTGAGTAAAGATGCTATAAAATACAGACTCCTCTGTATGGCTGACAGATACATTATAAGCCACTTTAACATACCCATCCTGATGTGGTAGTATATTATGAATTTAATGAAGTTTTACTGGAAATCAGAGGACAGAGCCAAACCATGCTTAGCCAGAAGGTCAGGGAATGGTGAGCCATGCCGTTAATCCCAGCACTCAGAGGCAGAGATCTGTCTGGATCTCTGAGTTTAAGGCCAAACAAATGGCAGGTAGTGGTGACATACACCGTTAATCTTAGCACTAGCAAAGTTGAACCAGAAAGTAAGATAGCTGAACTGAAAAAGAGAGATAAAGCTGGAGGAGGCAGAGATTCTTCCCTTCCCCAGCACTCCCTATCTATCTATCTATCTATCTATCGGCTAAGGACTCAGAGGCACTGAGGATTTGAGAAGGCGACCTAAGGAACAGCTGGGTGAGAAGTGGCTCTGGCTTCTTTCCGTCTCTCTGATCTTTCAGTTTTCCCCCAATATCTGGCTCAGGTTTTTTATTATTAACACCAAATAGAATTTGTGCAACACCCTGATGCCAAGGTTGCAGCTCACTGTGTCAGTGCCTGCCTAATAATGTTGTAGAAGGTCCAGTAAATCCTCAGCACTACAAAAATAAACAAATACATAATTGTTAAGTACCAAATTCTGACTTTTCAGAATTCATCTAAGAATAGAGAAGCACATATAAAAATTTATTTATAATAATTACTGCAAAATCACTTAAAACTAGAAACACTGAACATACACAAAACTAGAATACCAATAAACTATGCTATGTTACATTAAAGTGGTAGATTACTATGCAGTCATAATGAAATAATGTTACCAAAAAACAACTTCAGTATACAAAAAAATGACCTGACCTAATTTATAATAAAAAAAAATCAGAGGTGATGACTAAAGTGATTTCTGTATGGCGTGGTTTCTGTGTACTTTCTTAGAGAAGAAAGAAGTCATAAGTTACCTTCCAACTTAAAGTAAGAGAAAGAAGTGCATTAAGTAAAGAAGAAACTTCACACTCTACTCCTTTCCATAGTTCCCACTTCCTATTCAACTTTGGCCCTAAGTATAAGAAGGAATAAGGAGGCAGAATACATCACTAAAGTGTAATGATTTACAATCACAAATTTTTTATCATAATGCTACTCAAGCATGGGCACAGTAATGAATCCAGTGGCTATTCTTTCTAATTCAATTAGTTTCTCCTTTTCCTTGAACATTGTGTGACATTTTGATTGCATTCTGACAAATAAAGCTTGCTTGGAGTCAGAGGCCAGAGCTAGCCACTAGCTGACCAAGAGGTTTGGAGGCCTGTAGAGAGAGGAGACAGGAAGTGGTAAGGTGAGAGAGGATCTCTCTTTTGAACCGAGGAACTGAAGAGGTAGGAATAAACGAGTAGCTGCTCCTGGTTCTCTGATCTTTCAAGTTCTTATTCTAATATTTTAGTCCTGATTTTTTTATTGATAAGATAAATTAGATTTATTCTTTCACTTGGGCTCCTAAGTATCTCTGGACTGGGGAGATGATCAATGAGTAAAATGAACGCAGCAGGAGTCCCAGAACCTATGTTAAAAAAAAGTCAGCCATGGTGGTTTGTGCCTGTAATCCCAGAGGCAGATTCTTGGGGCTCCCTGGCCAAATGAGAGACCCTGCCTCAAAGAATGTGCACAGATCCTGAGGAACACATATAGGGTAATATCTGGCCTTTGCATGCATGTATATGCACCATACATGAACACACACTACCACATAATTTTATACACAGCAATTTTCCCTCCTTACAGCCAATCAACTGACACAGTTGATGATTTATTTTAATCTTGATTTGTCTACTCAGTGCCTGTATCTAGAGGCATTTAAAACGTTAGTGTTTGCAGGCATCCTCAAGAGTTAATACTATATACCTTCATTTTACAGATTCAAATATAAACACAGTACACAACTTGAAGACACTTTTTCTGAGAACTAATTATTTTTAGGCCTATTGTAAAGTATCAAGAATGGAGCAAACTTACTTAAAAAGCTTACTTAAAAACAGTGGATTCTAGAAATCCATTGTGTCTAATGAACAGATGTGATAGTGAAGACCACAGTAACAGAGCTCTTACTCATGGAACAGGAGAAGCTCAGTAGGTTAGTAGGTTAGGGGAGGGGAGGGCTTAGAACAACCGATGAACAAGGTAGAAGAGGCCTCTTTATGCCTAATCTGCTCACAACTTTTCATACATGAAATGCTGGCTGATACCTGCTAAAGCAGGATGGCATTACTGCATCTTACAAACTATTCTGGGTATAAACTTTAATTTTTTTTAGATTTTTTTTTTAATGTATCACTGTTTTGCCTGTATGTCTGTCTGTCTACACTGAGGTGTCTGATGCCCCATGTCAGATGAGGATGTTAGATCTGGAACTGGATTTATAAATGGCTGTGAGCCACCATGTGGGTGCTGGGAACCAAACCAATGCCACTTACAAAAACAAGTGCTCTTAACCACTGAGCCACCTCTCCAGCCTGAACTTTTATTTTTTAAAAAAACTTAATGGAAAAAAACTTGCAAATAAAACCACACACTAAAAATCAGATCCAAAGTCTTCATATCTCAATGAACTTCCAAACCAGTGGTTCTCAACCTGTGGGTCATGACCCTTTGCAAACTTCTATCTCAAAAAAAATATTTACATTATGACTTATAAGAGTAGTAGAATTACAGTTATGAAGTAGCAAGGAAAATAATTTTATGGTTGGGAATTTCACAACATGAGGAACTATATTAAAGGTATTTGAGGGTCACAGCATTAGGAAGGTTGAAACTAGTGTTCAAAAGTGTTAGTGTAGCCATTTGAAAGAGAAGCTGTGGAGTGTGCGTTGGATTTTATACTTTCACTATCAATACATATTATGCACCTATCTACCATGTAAATGAAAAAATCCATGAGAGGGTTGAAAGAGGAAAGCAATCAGCATCTGCCCTCTTTCCCAGCTGGGTTCAGTGCTTGCATTCAGCCCCTTTCTTCTTGGTATGTGGCCTCTGGTCTCTTTTCTACATGCTCTGCTGTGCCCACATGTGTATTTGTTCATGTAGATATAGACACTATTATCTAGATTCCACATAGCAGGGTGAACACAAAGGTGGTTCTCTTTCTGAGATCCTGTGGGCTAGTTTCACATCACATGTTCTATATTCACCTATTTTCCTGTAAATTTTGTGATTACATTTTTTAGAACTAAAAATTATCAGTTTTTATATATTCCAAATTTTCATTACACATTCATCAGTTATGGGCAACTAGGTTGATTCTAATTCTTTACTATAGTGAATAAAGCAGCAATAAATATAGGGGTACAATTATCTCTATGGTATTTTTTATTTTTAGATCAAACTTGTGAATATATCCCTAAATAGTATTCTAAGTAGTACACATTAAGAAACTTCTGCCCATTATCTAAATATCCACCAAAAAAGCAAGAACTTTCATTTCTTTCTAAAGATATATTTATTTTTATTTTATGTGCAGAGTATCTTGCCTACAGCACGTATATGTATCATGTGTGTGCCTGGTGCCTGAAGAGACCAGAAAAGGATCCCCTAGAACTGGAGTTATAGGTGGTTGTGAATTGTCATGTGGGTCCTGGGAATTGAATCTGTGTCCTCTGTGTCAGCAGTAAGTGATCCTAATTACTAAGGCTTCTCTCAGCATTTTCAAACCACAGCCATGTCATTTACTCAAGGGTTCTGATTTTTAAAGTCTACTCTGGAGATGGAGAGATGGCTCAGAGGGTAGGAGCACTGGATGCTCACCCTGAGGTCCTGAGTACAATTCCTGGCAACCACATAGTGGCTCACAACCATCTATAATGAGATCTGGTGCCCTCTTCTGGTGTACAGGAATGCATGCAGTACAGAGTATTGTATACACAATAAAGAAATTTTTTAAGGGGGAAAAAAGTCTACTCTGGGGCTTGTGAGACAACTTTCTAGTAAAAACACCTGTACCAAACCCCAGGACCTATAGGATGCAACCTATGGCACCAAGTAGTCATAGTGGAGACAGAGAACCATTCTGACCTCCATGTGTGCTGTCCTTACATATTCACACATGAGCACAAAATACATAAAATGTAATGAGAGCATTTAAAAGTCCACTTTGCCTTCGTCTAACTGAGTCAAAGCTAGAACCATCATAGAATACAGGAACTGGATAACTCCAGATCAGAGCTGCTGAAATGTGTCTATTCAGACGAGATTGGGCGCGTTCAGGGTGGTATGGCCGTAGACGAAATGTGTATATTCAGAATTCAGCTCAATTTAACATGCATTTGCTGAATGTGTTACATGAAAAGTATTTCAGTTCATCTTTCTGGCCATTTATATCCCCTTCCCTCTTCCAATGCTCTCATCTCTGATAAATAAACTCACCAGCACCTTCCTTCTTGGCTCACTGAGCTATATTATAGTTATTGTGATCTGCATTGGAAAGAATGACCTCTAGGGAAAAGAAACAAAATGAAGGAGGAATAGGGAACATATATATATACTATATATATATATATATATATATGTAGCTTGGAAACACATCAATTTTATTTTGAGGCTCTTCACAAACACTCATTTTATTTCTAGGTCTCTTTAATATGTGCCTATATTAATACCATGAATAATTTTTAAAAATTGGGGGTAGGATTTTATTTCTATCCATTGGGTCTTAGCTAGAAATTTTTCATTTATTCAGATAGTAGCATTACAATCACAACACATTCTGTGCAGCCAAACGATTAAAAATGAAAGAAAGTCTTCCCCTCCTTCCATAAGTCCCCAGTACCTCTTGAAAGTCATCCATTCCTGAAAAGCCATGAGGTCCTTTAGTGCCTCTTGTTCCATGGTGTTCTTTTCTTTTGATTTTCTTCGGCAAAACACGCCCATGACTAGAATTAAAACTTTTAATCCGATATTCATTACCTAAAAAAGTTAAAATGTACTTCAGCTATTACAGAAAAGCAGTGTAACTAACATGAATTAGCTTACAAGTACCAATATGTTTTTAACAGTGTAGAGTGGCTGATCCTTCTTTCTCTTAAGAGCCAGTGAGGGAGTTAACCCCTCTCTACAACCTGTCTCTGTCTACAGAAGCCATTCTTGTCTCTCCCCTCCCTGTCTTGGGATAAGATGATTAACAAGCCTCTCTGTTTTTAAGAGAACTAACCATTATATTCATATTTTAAGAAAGATATAGGTAACAGTAGTTTATCTGTAGCAAGCCAGATTTCTACTGATAATGTTTTTTAATTACCTAAGAAACAACCAATAAATATGTGAATAGTTTCACTTTATTACAGAAAATCAAGAGGGCTAGAGAAATGGCTCAGGAGTTAGGATCACATAACTGATCTTGCAGAAGACCAAAATTCAGTTCCCAGCACCCAAACTAGACAACTCACAACCATCTTTAACTCCAGGTCCAAAGAAGCTGATGCCCTCTTCTGACCTCTGTGGGCATCTGAACTCCTGTGTATATACCCATGTACAGACACACAAGCATACACACATACACACCCACACACTTAAAAATATCAATTCTAAAAACAAAAGAATTAAATAGCAAAAAGAGAACACACTAATGTCTATCTCAAAACTACAAGGACTGGTGCTAATAAGAATTTAGAGAATGTTGCACTTTATATGCTGAAGAAGTATGATTACAAATACTGGTGTATCATCTTTTCAGATGTCAATTTGGCACATGGACAAAAATGTATGGGTGTGGTTATGTCTTTAAATCGTGGAAATTTGCTTTTCATAATTAAGTATTTTAATTTTTCTATTTTTTAAGACAGAGTCTCACCCTATAGCCCAGGCTGACTCAGAGCTCCTAGTGATCTTCCCATCTCAGTTTCTCAAGTGCTGAGATTACAATCATGAGCCACCACATTTGGTTCATAATTCATTCCTTTTGTTGTTTTTGTTTTGTTTTGACATCTGGTCTCTATGTAGCCCTGGCTGATCTAGAGCTCACTATGTAGAGCAAGCTGGCATATGTATCTCCTGCCTCTGCCTCCCTGGTGCTGGGAGTAAAAGCATGCACAACCACACTCCTTTTAAAAGCTACCCTCTCCTTTAAAAAAGTTAGATTTATTCTTGAAAAGAAACTATGAAATATGTTACTGAAAACCTATGTGGTTCTCATATTCTAAAATAGAATAACTTTAAACTCACCTGGTGGGCTTTCTTTAGTTCTCTGGTTTTTCCCTGAGGATTCTTGAGATTGTCTATAGTATTTTAGCTGACTGGAAAAGTCGTCTTCTTCTTCATGGTTGTAACTACCAAAGTTGTCATCACTGTAGAAACTAGACTCAGTATATTCTTTACTGTTGAACTTCTTGTTATGTTGAGTCTTCTTCGATGTCATATAGCTTCCTGATATATGTCCATGCTACATAAAAATGGATAATCATTATCAGAAATGTTCAACTAATAATAGTAACTAACAGCAACATGGAGTGTCTTCCCCTCCAAAGTTGAGAAAACAAAAGATAGAAGGCAGTTATTAGTTCTGACTACATTAGTATTTGCTTACGACTGTATTTAATACTAAATTCAATACATTAAATGTCACTTATATTATTAAACACTGTACTTTTATTCTTTAGCTTTTATTTGCCATGCCCTGTGTCTCAATAGTCATAGGTATACAGACATTTTTAAATCCATGCCATCATATATAAATTCTTTTTTCAAAAAAAAAGGTGTAATCCCTTTGAGGTGTTTGAGGGGTCAGGCTCCACCCATAGAATGAGTCCCTCCAGACATTGACAGTCATTCATGCTCTGTCCTTTCTACACAAAATAAAATGTCTGAGCTTCAAGTCCAGAGCTTAAAATTCTACCAATCCCTGAGCTCAAAAACTCCCCAATCCCTGAGCTTGCCCCAAGATCAAGACTTGAAATCCCACCAATCCCCATCCTGGAAATCCCCATTCTAAAGCTCCACTCCCAAGGAACTCTATATAAAGCCTGCCTCCAGCTCAGTTCTTTGCTGCTTGTCACTCAAGCAGAAGCAACCAAGAGATTTTGTGTCTTTCCCAACAAAATCTCTGAACTGCTGTGCAATGTGGCTTTGTGGTATTCCTTGGCTCCAGATTGCTGTAATATTATATACATTTAAAATATTAGAATTAGCTTTCTAATTGAAATATTAAGATATCATACAGATTGAAACAGAGCTGAAACACTCACATTGGGGAATCCCTTCCCCTCACAGCTGTAACACTTACAAAAGGTCTTTCTAAAATTAAAGGAGATAGTAATGCAATTTGGGGATAGCATAGAAAATATGCATATATCAAACATCAGAAGATTAAATAAAATGGGACTGTACACAGGTGTCGGGGAACAGAATGGGAACAGAATGGGAGGATCAGGTAGGTGGGGGGAGACAAAGTTGAGGGGGGATTTCAGGAAGAGACAGCTGAAATTGAAGAGCACTTGAGAAATGATATGGAAACCTAGTGAAATGGGAGCTTCCTACAATATATGAAGGTGATACTAATGAGGTCTCCTAGTAATGGGGAAGACACAGTCCTAACCGGCCATCTCTTGTCACCAAACAAGGCTTTCAGTATTAGGACAAGGTTGCACTCAACTGAGTTGTTGGGCAAGGGGGTCCAATGAAATTCCCAAACAACCCAGGCTGTTGCTAAGACAAAGGATTCCTCTCTGCAACAGGACCCCAATGCTGAGGATAACACAAATACAACACATTGAACATGGAGAAGTCTAGCTGGTGCCAACATGAAGCCTTCACCTTTATGGTATAGTGTCCTTGGTGCAGGAAAGTACTCTGCAGGCAAAAGAAACATACACCAACCTGACTGTAAATCCTTTGACCTATGACCTGTCTTGCCTGAAAGATATGCTAGGACAACAGTGGAACTGAACTGGTGGGAGTAGTCAATCAATGTCTGATATGACTTAAAGGCCACATCCAACAATGTTTGGATAACCAAGAACCAGAGACTAAATAGCCAGATACTTAGAGTAAAACAAAGCACTACTAGCAAAAAAACAAAAAACAACTATGAGTAAAATGACTCCTGATGATATTCTGCTATACTCCTAGATCAATGCCTTATTTTGTCATAATCAAAAAACTTCCTTCTGCAGTGGACAGGAACAGATGCCGAGACTCACAGCAAGACATTACATGGAGAGAGAGTCCTTGAAACACAAAGCTTTAAATGGGATGTCTTCATCAAATTCCTCCCTTCAGAGCTAAGGGAACCTAGTAGAAGAACAGGTAGAAGAGCCAGAATAGGGGACTGGAGAAATGGCTCAGTATTTATGAGCACTGGCTGTTCTTCCAGAGGACCCAGGTTCAATCACCCACATTGCAGCTTTACAACTGTCTGTAACTCCAGTTCTGGCACCTTCACATGGAAATACATGCAGGTAAAATACCAACACACATAAAAATAAATAAATCTTATTTAAAAAGAGCCAGAGGGAATAAAGGATACCAGGAAAATAAGGCCCTCTGAATAAACTGAGCAAGGCTCATATGAACTCACACAGACTCACAGCATGCACAGAGCCTTCACAGGTCTGTACCAGATCCTCCGTATATATGAGACAGTTTTCAGCTTAATATGTTTATAGAATGCCTGAGTGTGTAAATAAGTGGGTCTCTGATTCCTGTGCCTGCTCTTGGGGCTCTTTTCCTTCTGTTGGGTTGCCTGGTCCACACTCAATGTGATGATTTTTGTTTTATCCTATTGTATTTTATTTTGCTGTGTTTGGTTATCTCCTTGAAGCCTGTTATTTTTCTAATGAGACATAGAAAGGAAGTGGATCTGGAAGAAAGGAGAGGTGGGGAGGATCTGTGAGGAGCAGAGGGAGGGGAAACAATAATCAGGATATACTGTATGAGAAAAAAATCTATTTTCTTTTTTGTTTTGTGTTTTTGAGCTAGTTTTTTTTGTAAAAGCACTGGCTGTCCCAGAACTTGCTTTGTAGACCAGGCTGGCCTTGAACTCACAGAGATCTACCTGCCTCTGCCTCCCAAGTGCTGAGATCAAAGCATGTGCCACCATTCTAGCCCAACAATCTATTTTCAAGAAATGGGAAAAAAATTAAAAAAGTGTAAAAAAAATCTGTAAAAAAATTGTTTTAGGCATACATAATCTTAGAATAAAAGGATTAAAAAGGTTTTCCAAGAAAATAAAAATAGGAAGTATGCAGGTAATGTTGTTCTAATTCTGATCAAATAGATATCACACAAAAATAAGAAGAGATTTAAAAAGGCCATCTCTTACTGATGGGACAACCATCAA
Organism: Sigmodon hispidus; assembly: GCA_004025045.1. Classification (NCBI taxonomy): domain Eukaryota; kingdom Metazoa; phylum Chordata; class Mammalia; order Rodentia; family Cricetidae; genus Sigmodon; species Sigmodon hispidus. Next base: position 11,374 of record PVIH01013684.1, on the reverse strand, counting down.
GAGGATGCATGTCTAATTCTAAAAGTATGCATACCAAATACAGATCAACCTAATTTTATAAAACAAATGCTACTAGATGTAAAGATGTAAGGTTAGCTTCAATACAGTAATCATGGGTGACTTCAATACCTTACTCTCACCAGTAGACAGGTCACTGTGACCAAAAAAAAAAAAAAAAAAGAAACATTTGAGTTAAATTACAACCTAAATCAAAGGGCCTAAAAGACAACTGCAATAGACACAATTCAAACTCTGCAGAAAAAAAAAAAAAAGAAAAAAAAGAAAAGAAAGAAAGAAACATTCTTTTCAGCAGCCCATGAATTTTTTCTAAGATAAATCATGTAAACGAGCATAAACCAAATCATTTTTATTAATGAAATTCAACTTACAATTAATGTTAAATATCTACACTCTGATAAAGAAAATTAGATAAGACAAGCCATTGCTAATGTTAAGATAAAAAAATCAAAACATTATTTGTTTCAATTGTGATAAGCCAGGCCATATAAAAAAATTATAGACAAGACATATATAAAAATTCTCCCAATCCTAAAAATAACTGAAACAAAAGGCCACTACCTCCTAAACTCTGTAAGAGATATAACAAAGACAGACATTAGACAAATGAGTATAGATCTATAAAAGACAAAAATGACAAGCTTTTAACATCAAGAAACATAACTTAGGGCTTCCCCCAGAAAGCCCCCAAGAGTCAAACCTCCAGGCCCAAACAAGTCTAAAAAAAAACATTCCACAACAGACACAGCTTCTCCTGACTTCTCTCCTCCCAGTTTCTCTCCCCTCCTCTCTTCTGCCTCCCTTAATCCACCTCTCCTGAATAATCACTCAGAAAGAAACAGGCCTCCCATAGGCTTCATCACAGTTTAGTAATCTGCCTAGTAAAGCTGCCATAAGACCAAGCACCTTCCCCTGTACTGAGGCTGCACAAAGCAATCCAGCATGAGGGATAGGTTCCTAAGAGCCAGCCAAAGCACTGGGGATAACCCTGCTCCCATTGCTGGGAATCCCACATATAAATCAAGCTACACAACTATTCCATATATACAGAGGGCCTAGGTTGGTCCCATACAGGTTCCCTGGCTGTTGGTTCAGACTCTGTGAGTTTCCACAAGTCACGCTAGTGCATAAATCAAATCTTCCAATACAGAAAAATGGAAATAATTCCTGTACTCTATTTGAACACAATGGAATAAAACTAAAAATCAACAAGAGAAACTGGAACACACACAAATTCATGGATACTGACCACCACACTCCTGAATAGTGAATAAGTCATCCAATACCTCAAGAGAGAAATTAAAAATTCCTAAATTATAACACATTAAAATGTATGTGTCTTAGTTTTGTGTCCTGTTACTATGATTTAAAAAAAGTCAAACAAACAAACAAACACCCTGGCAAAAGCAATTTAGGGTTTATTTTAGCTCACAGTTCCAGGGTACAGTCCATCATAGCAGGGAAGTCACAGCAGTCAGAAAGCCATAGGAGTTTCAGAGAACTGGTCTTATCACCTCCACACTCAGAACCAGAGATCATATGAATGAATGAATGAATGAATGAATGAATGAATGACTATATGCTTCTAGTGCTCAGCTTGCTCTTTTCTTTTCATTCCAAGATTTTGTCCATGAAATGACACTGCACACATTTAGGGTGGGTCTTCCCAACCTCAATTCACATAACTAAGAAAATCCCCTAAAGACTGACTTAATCCAGACAATCACTCCAACTCTCTAGACTGTGTCAAGTTGACAATTAAAGCTATCACATGCTGGCTGTGAGGATATACATCTCTAATCCTCTACAGAGTCAGAGGTAGAGGGTCTTAAATTATTTCCACTAAAATTAGGAACAAGACAAAAATGTTCAGTCTCTCCACTCCTAGTCAATATAATCCATGAAGTCTTAGCTAAAGCAGTAAGACAAGAAAGAAAATAAAAGATACAACTATGACAGAAAGAAGTAAAAGTATCTTTATTCACAAGTGATAGGATTCTATATAGTAGAGATCCTGAAAATTTCATCAGCAAACTCTCAGATATGGTAGAGAATTTCAGAAAAGAAGCATAGCAAGGTATAAAACTAACACACAAAAATCAGTAGCCATGTTATATACCAATATCAAACATACTGAAGATAAAACCAGACAAACAATCCAATTCATAATTGTTCTCAGAACCCAAAATTTGGAATAAATCTAGCTAAGGTAGTGAAAAGTATTCTGTTGTGGGATATTTTTACACTGCATGGAGATAGATGTGCTGCTGTGGTTGCTGGAATAAAAACTGAATGGCCAATAGCTAGGCAGGGGAACATAGGTCAGACTTCTGAGGAGAAAACTCTTTGAATAAGAAAGGTGGGGAGTCACCAGCCAGATACATAGGAAGCAGGATGGGCAGTAGAGAGATGAGCCAACGAGCCTCGGAGAAGAACATAGATTTAAAAATACAAGTTAATTTAAGTAAGAACTAGTTAGGATCAAGCCTAAGCTAAGCCTGAGCCTTCAAAATTAATAATAAGTCTCTGTGTTGTTATTTATGAGCGGGAAGTCTGAAAAAAATCTGACTACAGTACTCTACAAAAAAACTTAAATGCTGGATAAAAAAACTGAAGAAGATACTAAAAGATGAGACTACTTCCTAGGTTCATGGACCTAACATGAAGAGGTCATCTTATCAAAAGCAATCTACAAATTCAAGGCAATCCCCACCAAAATGTCAATACCCAATTCTTCACAGAAACTAAAAAACAAAAAACTTTTAAAATTAATGTAGAAACAGAAAAGACTGAGCTACAACAATAACCATTATATTGATGATGATTCCAACAATGACCACTTACCCAAAGGAGTATGAATCTATATCACAGATATATTCACACATCTGTGTCTACTGCATCACTGTGCACATTAGCTAAGTTATGCAACAAACCTAAGTGGCCATTAACAAAGGGATAAATAGAGTGCTTTTCAGGCATAAAAACAAGTTTCGTCATTTGAAGGAAAATGTATGGAACTAAAAATTATTATATTAAGCTAATTAAATGGGAATATGTTAGGTATACAATATACACTTGTGTGAATATGTCCTTATAAGTGATATATACAATAAAATTATAAGATTCTTGCAGAATCATTTATATCTGAGGCTTATCACAAATAGAGAAGCTTTCTCTAATAGTGAACTAACATTGAGTGAAAAGATTGCATATTAAAAACTTTATAATAGACATTAATTTCATTATATCCTTACTAAAGCATGAAAAGAAAACATATAATTTAGTTCTAGAAGTTTGTTTAATAATACCACTCATTTAAATTATTCACTCAAGTACTTTATAATTATTTCTATCATATTTTCTGTCAATTTCTTAATGAAACAAAAAATTCAGGCTAGCAAGATGGTTCAGAGGTTAAAAGCACTGACTGTTCTTCCAGAGGTCCTGAGTTCAATTCCCAGCAACCACATGGTGGCTCACAACCATCTATGATGACATCGGGTACCCTCTTCTGTATACTATATACATAATTAATTAATTAATTAAAAATAAAACAAAAGATTCCACATAATTATTAGTTGAAGAACAAGAAAAAGCAAAGACCATATCTTGTGATTATTTTATTGCCCTTTAAATGTGGTGTGGCATGAATTTTTTCTTTTTTTTGAAGAAAAAGTTTCTCTGTATACTCTTAACTGCCCTAAAACTCTGTAGACCAGGCTGGCCTTGAACTCACAGAGATCCACTTGCCTTTGCCTCCTAACTGCTGGGGTTAAAGGCATGTGCCACCACCACCTAGCCATGTGATATTTATTCTAATATTTTCCCAGTCAGATAAAACTATTAACTATGGTTTAAAACTTTTAATGATGATGACTACCAATGAAGAGGAAACAGAAGGAAACAACCTTAAAAACAGCTTTATGAAGCTAAGAGAAGCTTTAAAAGAGGATATGAAAAAATTCCCTTAAAGGAATAGAAGAAAATACCAACAGAAAATTGAAAGAGATGAACAAATCCCTGAAAGAAAAAAAAGAAAACAAACAGGTGAAAAAAATTTACCAGAAATTAAAAATTGAAATAGAAGCAATAAAGAAGGCACAAATCGAGACAAAGCTGGAAATAGAAAACCTGAAGAAAAGACCTAGAACCACAGATTCAAGCATAACCAACAGAATCCAAGAGATGGAAGAGAGAATGTCTGGAGTGGAAGACACAATAGTGGAAACAGATACATTAGTTAAAGAAAATACTAAAACCAAAAAAGTTATAACACAAACATCCAGGAAATCTGGGATACCATAAAAAGGCCAAAGCTGAGAATAATTGGAATTGAAGAAAGAGAAGAACTCCAGCTCAAAGGCACAGAAAATACATTCAACAGAAGAAAACTTCCCCAACCTAAAGGAAATGCCTATAAAGATACAGGCAGCCTAAAGAACATAAAATAGACTAGACCCACAAAAAAAGGGTTAGGGGTAGGGTTAGGGGTAGAGTTAGAGGTAGGGTTAGGGGCAAGGGTAGGGATAGGGGTAGGGGTAGCGGCAGGGGTAGGGATCAACATAGTGAAAATGGCAATCTTACCAAAAGCAATCTACAGATTCTATGCAATTCTCATCAAAATTCCAACATAATTTTTTACATGCCTGGAAAGAACAATACTCAATTTCATTTGGAATAACAGGAAAGCCAGGATTTCCAAAACAATTTTGCTCAACAAAAGAACCTCAGGAGGCATCACCATCCCTGACTTCAAGTTATACTATGGAGTTACAGTCACAAAAACAGACTTGTGGATCAATGGAATCAAACTGAAGACCTTGATATTAACCCACCCACTTATGAACACCTGATTTTTGACAGAGGCAAAAAATACTCAATGGGAAAAAGTATCTTCAACAAATGGTGTTGGCATAACTAGATGGTGGTGTATAGAAAAATGCAAATAGATCCAAACCTATCACCCTGCACAAAATTCAAATCCAAGTGGATCAAAGACCTCAACATAAACCCAGCTACATTGAACTTGATAGAAAAGAAAGTGGGAAATACCCTCCAACACATTGGCACAGGTGACCACTTCCTGAATATAACACCAGTAGCATAGATACTAAGAACAACAATCAATAAGTGGGGCCTCCTGAAACTGAGAAGCTTCTGTAAAGCCAAGGACACAGCCTTGGCTTTATACAAAACAACAGCCTACAGAATGGGAAAAGATTTTCACAAACCCTACAAGTGACAGACAATTTATATATATACATATACATATACACACAGAGAGAGACTCAAGAAACTAGAGCCCAAAGCCCTAAATAACCCAATTAAAAAATGGGGTTCAGAATTAAATAGGGAATTCTCAGCAGAAGAATTGCAAGTGGTTAAAAGTCACTTAAAAAATTGCTCAACATCTTTAGCCATGAGAGAAATGTGAATCAAAACAACTCTGAGATACTACCTTATACCTGTCAGAATGGCTAAGATCAAAAACACATATGACAGCCTATGCTGGAGAGGATTCGAAGCAAGGGGAACACTCCTCCATTGTTGGTGGAACTGTAAACTTGTTCAGCTACTCTGGAATGCAGTATGGCGGTTTCTCAGAAAACTGGGAATCAATCTCCCCAAGGATCCAGCAATACCACTATTGGGCATGTACCCTAAAGATGCACATTCACACCCCAAAAGCATTAGCTCAACTATGTCCATAGCAGCATTATTTGTAATAGCACAAACCTGGAAATAATCTAGATGCCCCTCTACTGAAAAATAAATTAACAAACTGTGGTCCACTTACACAGTAGAGTATTACTCAGCAGTAAGAAAAAATGATATCCTAAAATTCACAGGCAAATAGATGGAATTGGAGAATATCCTCTTGAGCAAGGCATCACAAACCCAGAAAGATAAGCAGGGAATGTAGTCACTCATCAGTGGACTTTAAAAAAAAAAAAAAAGTAAAGAACATTCAAGCTATAAACTACAACCACTGAACAGTTTGGGATCTGAAAATTATATTTAACATAGTCTTCTGTTGTTCATTCAATCTCAATACTATTCATTCTACACAATGACATTGTTACATATTTCTTTTTTTCTTGTCACTCTTTTTTTTTTAGAAAATAAAGTCCTTTGTTTCTATGTAAAATAAAATAAAAATAATAAAAAGAAATAGTCTTTCTTAAATCATCACTAGCATGTGAGTGAGATGAAACAAATGAAACAAACAAACAAACAAAAAACCCAACAAGGGTCATTCACATACACCCACATAAAGCCTTAGAAAGCTTAAAAAGGATTCTAGAGCACAGAAATGGAGCCAAAAGCAGCTTTCCTATTGTGTCTCTGATGTGGGTCATAGTACAGAGATGGCATGGTATCTGGGCTTGAATTACAAAATTGCAGGCTTGCAGTGTCAACAAGGCTGGTTTCTGAAGTCTCACTGAAGACTCAGTATAAGCAAGAAGCTGCATATAGTGGATTTAAGGTTTCTGTTTATACAGGCAAAAAGGGAACAGAGTCAAAGACAGCTTCTTAGTAGCAGCATTTTCTGAGAAGGCTCTGTTAAGAGAAGCTTCCTGATGCAGCCTTGGGGTGGGGGGACACGACTTGTGACCCTATAAAAGGCCCTGCTGCTTCGTGAACTTAAGGTTGGGTACTTAGTGAACAGTGGGAGGCATACTCTACTTGGTGGCAGTATGGACCCTAAGCTTTGCCAGAGTTGGGGTGGTAACTCTGCCACGTTGGAAAGCTGAGCGGGTTGGAGTCAGCAGTCAAAGCAGTGCTTTATAGCCTAGCATTTTAAAAGCTCTTCTGGTTATAAAACTATTAAGAATACTCAATAAAACAGATTCAGATGGAGAAAACCTCTAAATGGGTTACAATGTGTGTGAAAAAAAAAATACATAGGCTGAGAGAGAAAAGAAAAAGTGTGGAGAAATTCCTTTTAAAAACACGAGTAATAAAAATATAAAAAGCCATATGAAGATGAAAAATACACAGAATCTAGATTATGTTTATTATTGCGTTTTTTAAAAAATTTTTAAACTGTTAATAGGCCTAACTGCAGAGGGACATTTGATTGTAAAGGCTGCTAAGTTAAACCAACATATATATCTTAAAGGTATCTTGGCTTTGAAACATGCGTTTAAGGATATGTTACTTTGGAAAAGAAGTTCTGCTTTTGTTTCCACAGAAGATGAGAACCTGTGGATTGCTTCCAGGCAAATATGGTTTGATCAAGGAAGACCCCCTGAAAAATTTCTGATGGGAAGAGATTGTCACACCAGCTTTAAGTTTGACAACTAAGATAACCTAGCCTTAGGACGGCTCGATCAGCAGGAAGTAGTAATAGAAAGCTATGCCCAAATTCCCAAAATACTGTTTTTAAATGTATGGTTAATGGTCATAGTCAATCTTTTTCTAAGAAAAAAATGGGATATAATATAGGAATGATTTAAAAAGATATATTATTGAATCTACTTTACTCCAAATAACAGCTGTTAATCTCAATACTTTATATTCATATGGATTTTTGTTTATTGATACAAATTTAAGGTCAATTTTGTTACACTGTATGTATTTCTACTCTTGTTTAAAGTATGTTTATATAACTTATTTAAAAGTGTAATGTATAATTAAAAATGCAGATTAATAGTCATCTATAATGACCAAATTTACAGTCATGTTACTTGGGATTTTTTTTTTAAGTATACAAAGATATATTTCAATTAGATAGGTAATCTTCAAACACTTCAAAGACCTACAGAATATGGCATTTAAAATATTTTAAGTACTTAGACTTTTCTGGTCAGTGAGACAGGTCTGCACCTGGTAGCACCAATCTACTTCAAGAGAATGGTGGGCATCAAAGAAACTCTACATAAAATTTACTTTCTTTATGTTGAAGGTTAGACACTGGATAAGAAACTGTTCTTTCTTCAACTGCCTGACAGTATGCTGTATAAACTGGACATGAGAGACCAATATGAAAGTGACCTCTGAACTTTGGCAGAACAAGTTGATATGGCCCTTCAGGTTCCTGCTTTACAGAGAAAACTGCCAGACATTGTTCAGGCCACAAGGAGAAGTAACTGATAAACCAAGCTGGAATGTGCAGAGCAGTCCTTCAAATTTCCTGCTTCACTGAAAGTATGCCAGAGACTCTGGCCTGTAAGCTGAAGATAAATGCCCCAATGTTACAAAGGGAGTTTGAGCTACTGTCCAGGCAGACAGGTGTCATCTCTGTCATTTCTAGATTTTGGAAGTTGCTTGCACTTCCTGTTTATTCAGGAAATATTATATCCTTCTGTGGTCTCTGATGCAGTTGAAGATTAGATAAGTATAGTTTTCCTTAGTTATTATAAAAGTTAGATATGAAACTTTAGGTTCACAAGGATGAGGTAGATGATAGAATATTTTCTTTAATTTTGCTAAAGACAATAGACTAGACATTGTAACTATAATTCTTGCTTGACAGCTGTTTTGCTATATGTAATTTTGCTATGTTAAAATTGAAACCTTTTTTGATTAAACAGAAAATGGGAAGTGATGTGTACAAATGTGTGGGATGCCTTTCTGTATGCTGTGAAAGTCATTGGACAATAAAAGAACTGTTTTGGCCTATTGCAGGGCATCTCAGAAGCAGGTGGGAAATCTGAGCATAGATAAAAGGAGAGGAGGGTGACACAATCCAGCTGCCCAAGAAGCAAGATGTAAAGAAATGGGTAAACCACAGGCCATGTGGCAAGACAGATTAATGGAAATGGGCTGAATTCAGATGCAAGAGCTAGTTAGCAACATTCCTGAGCCATAAACCAAGCAGATGATTAATAAAAAAAAATATTGCTTTCCTAGTATAAGATTAATTAATACTTATATAAGGACCTTGTTCATACATATACATATTTAAGAAAGATGTATAATGTTGCCTTATGGCTGTTTTCTAGTGCTGGGTATGGAACCCAGGGCATGCTACACAAGTGTTGTACCACTCCTTCATTTTTAAAAGATTCCAAATCATTTTTGCATTCATAATTCATTATGACCTCTCTTTGAAATCATGCTGAATAAAGTGCCTCAGTCCACTACAGGTTGATGTGTATCCTCCCTAAATTTCTGTGCAGAAGCCCTAGCCCCAGTAGCTCAAAATGTGACTTCATCCACAGATGTTCCTTAAAACTAACCTCTAATATAATTTGACTGATTTTTGTTGTTGTTGTTGTTTCTCAAGACAGGATTTCTCTGTGTATCCCTGGCTGTCCTAGAACTCACTTTGTAGACCAGGTTGGCCTTGAACTCACAGAGATCTACCTGCCTCTGCCTCCCAAGTGCTGAGATTAAAGGCATGTGTCACTATCACCCAGATAGACTAAAGTTCTTATAAAGAATAATAATCTGTGCACTCAGAGACATCAGGGGCTGCTGTACACAACAGCATGACCACATGAGGGAAAAGCTGTGAGAAGTCACCCATCTATAAACCAGAGAGAGAGGGCCTGAACAGACACTTCCATATAGCTGCCAATGGAGACCAGCTCTGCTAGCATCTTGAACAGGGACTTCTAGCCTTCAGAGTCAGAAAAAAAAATGTCTAATATGTGATCCAGACAAATACCAATGCCAGTAAACTTGATATATAATGTGTTCTTTATCTCAAAGACTTGGGAATTTGTAGCATGTATCTGACAAACATGCTAACACGACAAACAGATTTTCAGCTATTTCAAAGAAATATGCAACCTAAAGTTACATTTTACACACCTTTAAAAGGCAATACAAAAAAAAAAAAAAACCCAAAATGAATGCCACTTCAGCACCCATTTTCTACTCCCCGTGGCCAATGAAAACAGAAGGACACAGAAGATGTCCCAAGCATCCCTGCTGGGAATGTGAAACAGGACAGGACAGTCTGTAAAAACAGCTTAGTGCTTCCTCAGAAAGTTAAAAAGAACCACCAATAATTTCACTATTTGACATATGTGTCAAGGAATGAAGACAAAATCAAAATTGTTTTGAAGACAATTTTATACCCATTTTAATAAACTAAATTATTTAAACAGCCAAAAAGTACAAACAGCCCAAGGGTCCCTCAACAGATAAATGGATAATCAAAAATTTAGCATATACAACAATGGGGTGTTGTTCAATCTTAGAAAGAATAAAACTTTAATATATGTTTAACCTGAATAAATCCTGAAAACATCGTGAGTAATACAGGCCAGATCCAAAAGGATAAAAGTATATGATGCTCTAGAGCCCTGGAAGAGGCGAATTCATAGACAGAAAGTGAGGGCAGCAGTTAGAGGAGTGAGCAGCAGGCCTGGTTCCTAGGACCAGCTTCTCTGCTTTAAATAGGTAAGACATTCTGGAGATGGGTACTGGTGATGGCATATACTGGAGATATATTTAATGCCACCAAATTCATACTCTAAAGTCAGTTACATGGTATATTTATGTCACATATGTTTACCTGAGAAAATGGAATGTCATAATCTCTATAGGAGCTCATTCTTCTCTTATAGGAACTTTCCATATGTTCAACATCTGAATCCAGGCTGTAGTCAGAACTATCATCACCAGATGGAGAGTTATGCTGAAAGGAAACAAAAAATACACATTATGTTCACAAGAAGGAAACTAGTTCATAATCACATAAGCATGTTTCAGCCAGTGGTGCCAACCAGTAGGGTTTATTATTCCCCCAGACTCTTGATGACATTGAGAATTATTGCTCTAGGCTGGAGAGATGGCTCAGCCACTAAAGAATAGGCTCACAATGAAAAGGAGAAAGAAAGGCTTGCTCTAAAAGTCACCACTACTTCTAAGTTGACGTATTTTTTTCCCTTTTGCTCAGGGACTTTATGGAAATATGTTTCTCATCAACCTCATACCAAGAGCTTAAAACAGAAATCACTTGGCTCTAAAATGGTCTGACATTTATACATTCACAGCTCTCTGCCTCAACCTCCCAGAGCTGGGATGACAGATGTGTGCCACTATGCTTGGTTTAAGCCCCTATTAAAGAAAATAAAACTGGTTCCTGATCACCAAAAGGTTCCAGAAATGAGTAGGATATACATTCATTTAATCTTGACTAAAGTTGCTTTTGAGTTATTTATTGGTAAGAAAATCCTAAAACTACTTAAAATCACCTACATGAAATGAATCCGGCCCATAAAATTGAATAAAAGTAAAATAAAAATTCCAAGTGGCTGATAATAGTAGGCAAATAACAAGATAGGCAAATAACAAGAGGAAGTTTATTTACATTGTAATGTAATTTCAAATATAAAAATCAAAAAGTATTTTGTGTGGTTTTTTTTTTTTTTTTTTTTTTTTTTTTTTTTTTTTTTTT
>PVIH01013683.1:0-46363 GCA_004025045.1 Sigmodon hispidus | reverse complement strand
CCACATTTGACTGTGGTACATGTGTGGCTGGACACATACACTCATCGCACATAGAAATAACAGTAATAATACTTTTTAAAATGAAGATCCAGGCAGTGGATGGTGTGTGCCTTTAATCCCAGTACTTGGGAGGCAGAGGCAGGTGGATCTCTGTGAGTTCAAGGCCAGCCTGGTCTACAAAGTGAGTTCCAGGACAGCCAGGGTTGTTATACAGAGAAAGGCTGTTTCAAAAGACAAATTAATTAATAAAGTAAGGAAGAGAGTAATAGAACAAACACCTCATATTGACCTCCGACTTCCACATTTACATCTGCATGCATGCATGAACATGTAAGCAAATATACATCACACATATCACATGCATGCATACATACACCCAGAGAGAGAAAGACAGAGAGAATTCTCAGGTATGTTCTATTAGTAAGGTGCTATATTTTATATGTATGTTTGTATGTTTGCTTCCTTATTTGAGGCAGGACCTCAAATTTAGTAAGCAGCTGAGGACGACCTTAAATTCCCCATCTAATCTACTACCTTCACCTTCATTCCTGCGCTGGGATTAGAGGTATGCATCACCACGCCCAATTTTATGTGGTGCTAAGAATCAAAAGTAGGACTTATGCATACTAGGCAAGCACTCTACCAACTGAATTGTATCCCCAGGCTTAGCAAAGCACTTTATAGAGTCCAATAGAAACACCCTTGGAACTAGTAAACTAGGACTGGTCCTCTTGCTTTCTTCCTGGGAAAGTGGTATTACTAATGGTGGTGGTGATGATCAGTGAAATGTGGTATGCCCAAAGCCTGCAGGAACTGCACAGCATGGTGATTTCTGCTATTTGTACTCAGAGAAGCTTTTGGAAAAAGAACTGACAGGGTTTAACTCTGGGTAGAACTCGAATTGTGGGAGATGAGGGTGTCATGGGTGATTTCCAAGGTTCATGCTGAGTAGAACAGCAGTCCAACTGCTTGAGCCTTGGGGACAGGCTGGGCCTGGGTGGGGCTGGGGACAAGCCAACTTGTGCTTCAGATGGTGTTTTCCAGGACAGGAGGAATGGCTACCTCCTTGTCATTTGTTTTATACGGATAGTCATCTTTGCTGTGCTGAGGCTCCAAGAGGGTCTTGTTTAGAGAAGCAAGCAGTGTGCAGGAGAAGGTATATTTTACAGTGACATGGCTAAAAATACTGCTTTCTCTCATTGCCCTTTCACAGCTGCAGATTCCCAGCCTCGATCCTCACTGGGAGAAATAATAAAATCCATGTGTTTATAATAAAATTCATATTTCCCTCTTCCTGTGATGCCTCCCAGTTGTAGCTTCCCATCCGCTTGCTGTTTTACCTATCATTTAACAAATGTATTTTTAAGAAAAGTAATCTTTTCCACTGACATGTCCCATAAACGTCACATCCTCAGCTTTGGTTCTCATTGAGAAGCAAAGAGGCATGCTTAGAATATTTCTGAAAATGCCTTTCACTCCATTCCCAGGCAAAGATTTTCAAATGCTTCATCTGTGACAACATATACAGACCAGGAAGGATACAGTGACATGAGCCCCTTGAGAGTGACTGGAGAGGCCAAGATGAGAGTTTACGTTCTGGGAAAATGAGCTACAGAAGGGGTTTAAGTCTCAGGCTCCCTTCTTCATCACTCAGGTGTGCTCAGTGCAAAGCATTCTGGGAAGTCAAAGCTTGGACCTGGCTCCGCCAGATGACTCAGCGGGTAAAAGTACTTGCACAAACCTGGCAATCTGAGTTTGATTCTAAGAACACACATAGAAGTAGGAGACAGCTGACTCCACTAAACAGCCTTTTGACTTCCACAGGTATGGCATGGCATGTGTACCCACACATATCACACACACACACACACACACACACACACACACACACACACACACACACACGCATATACATGTAATCATTAATTGTAGTAATAAAATATAAAAAATAAAAAATCTTGGATCCTTTACTGAGTGCAATAAGTTTAATTTTTTTTAAACTTTATTTATTTATTTATTTGCCTTGGTGTTTGCCTGGAACTGAAACTACAGACAGTTGTTAGCTGCCATGTGGGTGCTGGGAATCGAACCTGGGTCCTCTGGAAGAGCAGACGGTACTCTTCCAGATGACCGCTGAGCCACCTCTCCAGCCCCGGAATAAGTTTAATTTTAAGGAGTGTTTCATGAAGGCACTGAGTGGGGTTATGGAAGGTGAGTGTACTTGGTGAGCACAACACTTTGTGTACAAAGCAGAGAAAGCACCCCTTCTCCTAGGGACAGTTCCATCAGCATTTAGAGTACGGAATCTTCCCTTTGTTCTCCTATGGGATGAAATAAAATGTCTACAGTATACTTAATATGGCATCTGACTAATAGTAGGCTAATAGCAAGAAAGAAATGTTCCACTGAGAGCAAGAAAAAGTTTGTTAGGGCCTGTGCCTGCGCTGCTGGATGTCCAGGAGGGACTTGAGTTTGTGAGTTGGAAAAACCAAAGTGGTGTAGTATAAGTCTGACAAGAACTAAGGAAGCAATGGGAAAACCAACAGGGCAGAGAAACCAGGGGCAGGAGGGACTGAGAATACAAGATCTGCAGCTATCAACTTAACCTCAGTATATTTGGCCATGTCAGTAGCTCATTCATTCATTTATTCACATACTTAATTATTCATGCAGCCAACATACTTATTGAGCACCAACATCTACTGTGCTCTAAACACTGACATGGTGCCAGGGATACAGTAATAAAACAGGGGACTCCTCTGAATTTACAGATTTGTGGAGACAGGTAACAGGAGATTTTGGCTGTTAGACAGTAGTGTTTCTTTTATCACTGATTTGTGCACACAGACCACTAAATGGGGAAGGCCAAAAATGTTTTTATCTCAAGTGTTCTCAAGTTGGATTTGTCCTGAATAGGTAATGGTGAACCCTAGCAATTCTTATAGAACATAGAGAAATCAAGTTGGTAATGATCAGAAAGCTTCCTCCACACTGGCTAGCATTCATAGTACCTGAAGATGCTATGTGAGCTTATAGGAAGGGGAAATCAACTGTCTCGTTTAGCTGTTAACCCTGTGAGTTTCAGTAATGACTGGTGTGGCAAAATATGTCCATGGATGTATTAGTGACATGAAAGCTATGAAAGAAACCAAAGACTTTCTGGTAGGATTTAAGGCCTGCTCCACAAGAGGAAGCATATGCCTGCTACTATAAGTCTAGCCAATAACTCACAGTCAGGGCACTCATAGGCTCCAGGAGTGAACTTACTATTATTATTTTGCTAATGGACACAATATCATGCTGTCTTCTGGATTATTATCTCTGTATCATAGATGAGATCTCTCAGATCTCATCAAAGAAGTGTTTTTGAACAGTGAACACAAATTAATACAGAAACTCACAATTGATCAAAGTATAGAGAATAAGTGGGGCATTTAATATCATCTCTTCCCACAAGGCTCAAAAACCATCAAGGAAGGGATGGAAGAAAGGCTATAGGATTCAGATGTCAGGGAGGGCCGGAGCAAAGCAGCATCTTCTGGACATGGAACTATTATACTAATGAACTCATGGCATCTGTGGTAGCCCACACAACATAGAGCCAGTCAATATTACAGCATGGAGGCAGGAAGGATTCATGATCTCTACTCCATTGAGGAATCATGGCAGTTAGTGGTTTCTAGGAGAAGAAGGAATTTCCTTTAAGGGTATGGCCCCTAGTAGATCAACCATATACCAATGGATAGCCCTACACCCAGGAATATATGGACATCACAAATTGTACTCAGTGGAATATGAAAAACAAAAAAGGAAATGAAACTGGGAGGGGATGGAAAGGTAGGAGGTAAATCTCAGAAGAGTTAGAGGAGACGTAGGCATAAGTATGATCCAAATACATTGTATGCATGTATAAAATTCTCAAGAATTAATACAAATATTATATATTCATCTGTTTTAAAGACTGATGTATTTTAATTTATGTTTTGCCTGAACATATATCTATGTATCAGATATGTTCAGTTCTCATGGAGAACCTTGGATCTCCTAGACTATTGTGAGCACCCATGTGCTGAGAACCAAACCCAGGTCCTTTGTAAGAGCAGCCAATGGTCTTAACAACTGGATCATCTCTCCAGCCCTGAAAAAAAATCTTGTAATTTTAGAAAATTTAAAAGAATGTTAACATGGGTAATTATAAAAAAACCCACAGACATATTTTTAAAAACTGTAATGATTCAAGTTGAGATGTTTTATTTAATATAATCAAGTTTCAGTTGATATTTTGTTATCAGTTCTTATAAACAGTCATTAAAATATCTCCAGGAACAAAATTTTCACTTCTCATTTTAGTTTTTTGGGGTTTTCTTTAAAAATTTCTTAATTTAAAATTTTAAAAATATGTTTTTAATTTATTACTTTTAAGGTTCATTTCTGACATCGATGTGTACAAGCTTAGTAGAAAGTACAGTGTGAGCACAACTGGAGCTGACTAAGAGCTCAGGCTGACCAGTCATAAGGCAGCCAGGCCTGAGAGCATGTGAGGCTATTCTCTTTTAAGCCTGTCCTTGGTCCACCTGTGGAATTCAGTCTTAGAGGATAGAGTTAGGTTTCCCCTTCCCTTTGCTCTCTTCCGCTCTAAACTTCCTCAGATCCCAGCTCTCCGTACAACTTTGGCCAACTTTGGGTCCCTTTCCTTTTCTTTGTAGGAAGCCCTAGGCAATTAGCAGCAGAGAGAAGAAACAGGCTGGATGCCTCTGCTGGGTGGAGGATGGTCACCCCAGAGTTCTCAGGGTCACTGTCTATTGGCATCAACTTCAGAAAAAAAATTACAGGAATAAAGTGCTAGGGACATGGCAATTAGAGTGTTCTTTGAACCAATATGTACAATTAACATCATCTTTGGAGGTCACATTTCTCGTGTTTGCAGAAAGGATTTTTCCCTGTGATGCTGTAGCAACATGTAGAAGTCAAGTCTAATAGTGTGTAAATACTGGAGGCTTTCTTGGATGTTTGCCTGCCTCTTCCTTTCTGATCCTGTTTTCTATCACAGTGCTTTGAGGTCCCACATGGCACCGCCTGTTCGTAGTCCTTCCTGATACAGAGTCCCTTGCTTTTTCTATACCCACAAACATTCAGATGACATAGGCTCATAATTTCACAGCATCCTAACTTGGTGCCTATAGGTTGAAGAGTGGACTGTTGTTTTCTAGGTATATGGTGCCATCACAAACACCCTTGTACCCAGGAGCTCATCACAGACAAAGTTAAATTTGGCCATCCTGGTGCAAATGGAGATGTTCTAGCTATTGACCAGAATGATTTTTTTCTTTCTTTGCCAACCAACAAACACTATTCCTGATCTACTCTTCGAGAGCACACATTCAAGCACATGGATACACTTATAGGAAACACTGACTTATTTATTTCTCATCAATTTATTCTGGCATAACTGCATAAAAACCTGGAGCTTTGGAAATCCTCTTATGAGTCACAGAAATTAACTTTCTCTTCATTCCAAATGCCTGTTCTTTGAACTCAACTTGCTTTTCTCGCAGAAAAGTAAACCTTGATGTCTTTCGTCTTGGCCCTATTCTGACTTTAAATTTACTTTGTTTAGCCTTTGCACCAAAAAAAGCACATGTCTCAACCTGGACCTCACTCATTGCAGAACCCAACTGCTTCCCTCCCTATCCACATTGTCTATGTAGACCCAAAGGGGTACCTCAGGAATCTATAGGCCCTTTCAACAAATTAGCCACTCGGGGTTTAA
Organism: Sigmodon hispidus; assembly: GCA_004025045.1. Lineage (NCBI taxonomy): Eukaryota > Metazoa > Chordata > Mammalia > Rodentia > Cricetidae > Sigmodon > Sigmodon hispidus. The sequence goes on along the minus strand of PVIH01013683.1, from coordinate 40,593 downwards.
TAAAAACCAGTAGAAATTGTGGTGACTCATTTCTGTAATTTCAGAACTCAGGTAGCTAAGAGTCAACAGTTCAAGGTCAGCTTTGGCTTCATTGAAAGGCCCTGTTTCAAAAACAAAACAAAACAAAGCCAAAACAGATATCCTGGGTAGGGAGGTGGCTGGGATGTTTTCTAACATTCTAAAAATAAGATTAAACCCAGAAAAAGCAAAACAGTATTAAACTGAATATAAACGTAAGGAAGCCTAACAAAGTTCTAGTTCCCTGTAATGGCTGCCTCTATTGTATAATACTAACACTAATATTTTTGCAAAGTTGAAGGAGTGTAGCATTAGGTCCAGAAATAAACATATGAAGCACACTATCACTAAGCTACTCTACTAGTCCCAGTTATGGTTATTATTTCAGGATTTAAAATTTATAGTTATATGTAGAAGTGTATGTACATATGAGCATTGTATGTATGCATGTAAGTGCACATGAGTGCAGAATCAGTGGAGGGTAGAGAGAGCTCTGGATTTCCAGGAGCTGGACTTACTGGTGAGTCTGAGTGTCTGATGTGGCTGTTGGGAACCATACTCAGGCCCTCTGGAAGTGCAGTGTACATACTCTTTACCACTTAGCCATCTTTTCAGTCCCTCAGTTGTATTTTTGAAAAATTAATTGCAGATGCTTTCAGCTACTTCTTGGGGTGCCTTTTCTTAGTAGGGGTCTTCTGCCTGTATTGATTTTGTCGATCCAGTGAATATTTTGTGATCTGTTTAGCTTGAAAAGTAACTGAAAGTAAAGAATATTCTTGAGAGTATTTATCATCATTTTCATAATCTTCAGCTTTTTGGAACAATGGTCAAAAATTACCTTCTTCATGTAAGAAGAACAAGCTTGAAGTTGATTTTTTTTAATTGCTGCTAAAAATAAGAAGAGATCTGTTAGTAAAGCCAGGCTACAGACAACTGTTAATCCTAGGATGTGTTTGAGGAGATGAAATTTTCTGCCACATTGAGTTGTGATGCTGAGGCATAGTGAGAAAGAGGAAAGATACAGGGCAATATGTGTCCATAAGATACTGACTAGGGTGAAGCCCAACAAGCCCACACCAGGATCCCACCAAAGCATGGTAGGATGGGGGCAAACTGTGAGACTGAAAACGCATGCACATAGGAAGCCATTTTCCAAATACGAATAAGATGAGGAAAATGGGAAGTAAACTAACCCCCAACCCCGCTGTGATAACAATATGAAATAAGGCCAAGGATCCAGAGCACCCCAGCAAACACAAGACTCAACCAAATGACCCAGAAAGCTTAGATCAAGTAACAAGTATATTATCTCAAAGTTCGCTATACTTGCTGACACTGTAGGAACCAGACCCAAAAAGTGAAGAGACCAGTACATGTGGATGCATCTATTTGATGAGATATCAATAAAAATGAACAAACAGGGCTGGGACAGAAACAGAAAGAAACTGATTGACTAGGTATCATAAGCCAAAAATATAAGACTGTATGTTCCTCCAGGGAGAAAAACAGATTAAAATAAAAACTTATGAGTAATTGTATTTAACTGTAACTCTTATTCGCCCAGAGCACTGAGATGGTCCGGAACCTGAGTGATAAACAAGTTACAAAATACTTCCTAGCTGTGGGAAATAGTGCTGGCTTATCTAATGCATTCTCAGGGCATATGTATGACTCAGAGGTTCACCCAAGTTTTTGTTTTGTTTTGAAGCCTGGGTCTTATGAAGATAAGGCTGACTTATTCACTAAGTACTTGAGGATGACCTTGAACTTCTGATCCCCCTACCTCTATTCCCTCACTCTTACCCTGAATCTGGTATTACATGTATGACATTATTTCTGTTTTGTTTTTAATTACATTTGTGTGTGTGCGCGCACACGTATGTATGTGTGTATATACTGTATGCATTACCATGGCACATATTTCACATATTTGGAGATCAGAGGACAACTTGTAGAAGTCAGTCCTCTTCAGTTATCCCCATCATTGTGGGTCTCTGGTATTGAACTTAGGTCATCAGGCTTGGTGGTAACCACTTTTACCCATTGAACCATCTCACTGACCCCAAACTCAATTTTATGTGATGCTGGTGATTGACCTAGGACTACATGTGTGCTAGACAAGCACCCCACTATCTGGGATACAGCTCTAGGACACCTGATGTTTATTTTGAGAGGGTTTCCATGTGTTTCTTAGGCTCTCCCAAGTCCCTGGGACTTCAGGCATTCATCACTGTCCCAAGCATTTCCTGCAGCCTTATGTCTGAAGTCCACCCTCACTCCTCCAGCCTCTCCCTTTCCCATAGGAGCTAGGTGGCTCCTATTCCTCGCTGAAGGTGATGGGAGTCTATATCCTCAGCAAAACTTTTGCTTCACTGTATTTCCTGCCCAGTGTTTTTTGTCCTGTCTCTATGGTCACTTCCCTGGGCTGTGCTTGTTCTCAGACTCATTGCTCTGGCCCTACAAATCTCATTTCCCTTTAGTGATGCTCTACAAGTTAAATATTGATCTTCCCCTCTGTCAGAAGAATGTAGAAGAAGGTCTTTAGAGGCTGGAGTGAGAATACCTGAGGGACCCCTGCTGTCTTTGTTGTATCTCATCCAGACTGCTCAGCAGGAGTCTCAGACAAGTCAAGCAGGACTCTTCAGTTCGCTCCTTCTGTGGATGGAATCTTGTTTTCCTAAAATATATTCATAATTAATATCACTTCCCTCTCTATCATTTATTGGGATAAAAATGTTACCATCTTAAATACAATTCTATAACATTAATTACATTTACAGTTACACATACAGCAGTCATCAATATCCATTTCCAAAATATTTTTTTCTCACAGCCAGAAACTGTGCACCTGTTGAACAGTAGCTCTCTTCCATGCTCTTCATGGAACCTCTACCTACTTTCACCTTCTATGAATTGCCTTATTATAGATATTTTAGACAAATGGCTTCATGAAATAGCCTTTGGCACCAGCCTAACTTCATTTAGTCTAGTATTTTGGATGCTCAGCCATCCTGTGGCGTATATCTGAATATCATTCTTTTTTTCCAAGCAATGACGTTTCATCGCATGGATATACCACATTTGTTTACTCACCCATTTGTTGACAAACTTTTGCATATAAAGCTTTGCTGTGTCACAGATTCCTCTGAGACTGAAACATTTCATTTTGTAGGGAAACTCCTTATACAGGAAGGTAAACACAAAATAGCTTCAGAAATTCCATGAAACTGATCAGATTCCCTAGACCTCTTCCTGCCAGAAAAAAGAAGCCAAGTAGCTGAGTCATTCTCAAGTAATCAAGACTCAGACCATACCAGCTCCACTGGATGATTTTACCTTCCCATTAGTACTAGGTGAGGGTTAAATTTTCTTTTCTTTTCTTTATTTTTGCCAATAATTATCATTTTTTGCTAGTGAATATGCTATGATGTCTCCTGGTTTGGGTTTGTATTTTCCTAATGACTCATGCTGTTGAACATCTTTACATGTACTTGTCCCAGTCCTAACAAGAACAGCAAGTGTTATTAACTGCTGAACCATCTCTCTAGCCTCCATTTTCATGTTTTTTAAACAAAGGGTCATATATATCTCAGGCTGTCCTCACAATCTGCCCAAGTTGGGCAGTTTAACTTCTTGCTGAACTTCAGAAGTTCTTTGTTTATATTGGTTATTAAATTTGTATTTCATATGTAATTGTGTGATTTTCTGCAGTCCCCGGGGATGAAACCAGAGCTTTGGTAGGCTTGAACAGTGCTCTACCATTGAACTACATACCCTAGTCCTCAAATGTAGGGCTGAAAAATATTGTCTCCCATGTGTTCTCTTTCATTCTTTAAAAAGTACATTTTACTTTCTGTGGATGGGTGGTTTGCCTGCATATATGTCTATATACTTCATGTGACCCTGGTGCTTGCAGAGGCTGGAGACATGAGTTCAGTCTTCAAGAATGGGAGTTACAGATGGTTATGAATCCTGATGTGGGTGTTTGGAATTGAACTCTAGTCCTCTGGAGGAGTGACCAATGCTCCTAACTACTAAGCCATCTCTTTCAGCCCCTTCTTTCTTTCTCTCTCCCCTCAGAAAAAAAAAAAATCTGATTTTCCTACCAGAAAGAGTTCTTAGAAAGGTAGAACAAAAGATGTCAATTAAAACCTCTGATTTTTGTTTTCAACCGAGATTGAGTGAAGCCTGTGATATCTAGTGGTTGGGTTTTGAGCATCTGTGTGCGAAGAATGCTTTTTCCATTTTGAAAGGATTTTTTTTTGCTTTGAGATAATGTACTCATAAACTATTCAGGCTGCTTTCAAATCCTCTGGAGTAGCTGCAGTTACAGGGAAGTGCCACTATGCCTGGCTTCTAAAGGATTTAAAAGTAAAATGGTACAAAGTATCTACAAAGTACATGTTGATAAGGAATAACCCAGTATTCGAAAGACACAACTCAAACAGCAAGAGAAGCAGCAACAACAAAATACCCAACTTGGGTCAGAGAGAGATTATCGGCTGAGTGCTTGCTTAGTATGGCCTAGGTTTGATCCTTAGAGCAGCATAAATCAGGGTTGTTTTCTAGCGTTGAGGGCATGAAGATCAGAAGTTCAAGGTCATCCTCACTTACATAACGAATTGACACCATCTGGGATACATGAGATCCTATTTCAAATAAACAAAACCAAATTAAAAACAACACACTTTATGATTTCATGTGTATGAAATGAACACAGCTAGCCAACATAAGGCTGAGGCTGATATATGGAGTGATTGTCAATGACTACAGGTTTATTTGGTGTGTGTAGTGACAATTCTAAGAATAGTTGAACAACACAGTAAATACATAAATCAGTGAAACATATATTTTGGTGGATTGAGTGATATACAAATCATGGCTTAATGAGATTTTATTTTTTTTAAATGAGAAGAAGATAGTTTTGGCCAACAAGATGGCTCAGTGGATAAAGGTGCCTGCCACCAAGCCTAACAATGTGAATTCAATCCCCAGGACCAACATGATAGAGGAAGAGAACTAATTCCCTCTCCACACAAGGACCTAGTACTATGGCACACACACACACACACACACACACACACACACACACACACACACACACAGCACTAAATAAAGTATCAATGTAATAATTTTAAGGATAAGAAGGAAAGTAGATATGCTGAAGAAATTTGTGCTGCAGATCATCCCTATTATTTTCTATCTGGCCACTTGTGGCTCTGTGACCAAGACCAATGGGAAACAGAGGGGCAGAGGTTGGAGTCTTGCATCTGTGTCCTAGGCTTCCTAAGCCGTTCTCTAAACACAGCCCAAGCAGAAAGGGGGAACTATTTTGTTCTCTGGAGGGTTTGGAGATAGTCAACGGTTTCCAATTCCAAGAAGCAAACTTTTGGGGACATTGGGAGATTTGAGCAACTTTCTCTTCCTGGAAGATACTTTCTCTGATTGCTCACTGCCAGCTACATGGAATTTAACAGCACAATTTATTTTCTTCACTAAGGCCAGTTCTTCTAACACCTTGCAACAGTTACAAATTGCTTTGGGAGAAGAAACCCTTAGAAAGTGCACTAAGTAAGACTCTGTATCCCTCATCATAAAACATTTAAAGTAAATTTAAAGCACGGATTTGGACAGAAACTGAAGGCTGTTTCATCTTGCTCCTTCAGGATTAAAGGTGCAGTATGAGCCTCTCAGAAAAATGCCCTCTGCTTGCTCTAGGGACTGTTACTGTTATAGAGTGATCCTTTTTGTCTGGGGCTCTATTCTTTATCTTGTTTTAGACGCTTCTGGAGTCCTTCCTTTTCCCAGGGCAAACTAATCTGTGATAGATTTGTGGCATTCGTCATAGGGTGGGGTATTCACTGCAGCTGTAACTCAAGCTTCACATAGGCTAGACAAGGGCTCTACCACCGACCTACACTCCTAGCCTTTCTAATTTTTTTTTCAGAGAATTGCTAGTTTTCCCAGGCTTGCTTTGGACTTGCTAGCACCCTGCCTCTAAAGTAGGTGAAAACAGCATGTATAGAATGTATACTATTCTATCAGTGGATGGGTAGGACCCTGAAAGCAGAGCCCAAGAGAGCCCTAGGCCAGGGTTTCTTCAGCTTGACTTCTCTCATATAATCTGGCCTCTACTGGTATTTGCAATGAGAGCTTAGATCTACCCTCCATATTTGGCTATTTTTTTTCTGTTTTCCTCTTTGTACCAGCCCCCTTCTATTCCTTGTGCTCAGTTTGGCTTTGCCCGAAAGGTCTGGGTCAATTCCCTGGTAGGTTTAATGGAGAATTCATACACCATTGTCACTTCTATCTCCTGCTATCTTCTTGCCTGGGAGCCCCTGGCTGTCCTGGAACTCACTCTGTAGACCTGACTGACCTCCAATTCAGAGATCCACCTGCCTCTGCCTCCCAAATGCTAAGATTAAAGGCATGTGCCACCACTGCCCAGCCATTGTGTAGATTTGAATGCCAGCACCCCAGCACACAGCGGCAGAGAGAGATGAATCTGTGGGAGTTCCAGGCCAGCCATGAACTTGTCTGGTGACCTTGTCTCAAAAGAAGAGAAGGTACAACGAGGCTGGAGAGATGGCTCAGTAGTTAATGAGCATTTGTTGCTCTTGCAAAGGACATGGTTTCAGTTCTCAGCACCTATATGGTAGCTCATATCCACCCATAATTCCAGTTCCAGGTGGTCTGACTTTCTTTTGACCTCTGAGGACACCAGGCATTCATTTGTTATACATACATATAAGCAGGAAAAACATCTATACACATAGATTTAAATCAATAAATCTGTTTTTAAAGAAAAGGAGGAACTTCTATGAGGAAGCAAGGAGAAGGGAAGAAGAGAGTCAAGTGTAGGAGTAGTTGGTTCATTGGACTGAAGCTGCCTAAGAAAGACTCAGCAAGTGCCAGCGACCTGAGTCCTTATTTCCCATCACTATTAACGAAAACTAGTGTCCAGGTGGGGCCCCAGGATGAGACTTCCCAGGGAGAGAATGCCTTCCCAGGAGGCAGAACTGAAGACAGTGTGGGAACTGTCCAGTAAACAGACCAGACTGATCATGATCTGGAGCTTTCAGGCTAAAGTCTCATGGACGGAGGCGCTTCCTCGACTCATTTCCTCTTCCCAGCTTGTGTCAAAGCTACAAAACCTAACTAGCACACTAACTTTAGACCATCTCCTCCTTCTCCTCCTTCACACAGTCCCACTTCTCCTTTCACATACAGACACATTTAAAAAAAAATCTAGGGTCTATACATGAGAGAACACAGGATACTTGCCTGAGTCTAGCTACTTTTGCTTTATCTGATGATTTTCAGTTCCATTTATTTTCTTGCAAGTGTTATTTCATATTTTTAAAGATGAATACAATCTCATTATGTATATGTACCATGTTTGCATTAGTTATTCATCAGTTGGGTGAAGTCTAGACTGATTCCATCTAGAGCAGCAATGACCATGCGTCCATAGGTATCTCTATCAAGAGCCCTTCAAGTATACTCAAAAGAGTACAGTTGGATCATATGGTAGTTCTATTTTTATTTAAAATTTTTAAATTTTATCTTTTAGATTTATTTCTTTTATTACTTTATGTGAATGAGTGTTTTGCCCCATGTATGTATATATACTCCATGAATATCTGGTACCCTCAGAGGTTGGAAGAGGGTATCTGATTCACATCCCCTGGGACTAGAGTTATAGGGGATTGCAAATTACCATGTTGGTGCTGGAAACTGAACATAGCTCAGTGCTCTTTACCACTGAGCCAACTCTCTGCTCTCCATTTTAATTTGTATGTGCATGAGTTTTTTGCTGCATGCATGTCTGTATCCCAGTGCATTCAGTGCCCACGGAGGCCAGAAGAGGGAACCAGATCCATAGGACTGAAGTTTTAGATGGCCTGAGCCATCAAGTGGGTGCTAGGACTTGAATCTGGGTCACCTGGAAGAGAAGCCAGTGCTTTCAACTGCTGAGTCACCTCTTTTGCCCCTAATTTTATGTTTGAAAGAAAGCCCTACACTCCTGCTGTCCAAGTTTAGCAGTTCCACCCACAAAGAATAAAAGTCCTTTGTTTTATCATCCTTACCAGCATTTTCTGTCATTTGTTTCCTTGGTGATACCCATTCTGACTGAGATAAGATGGAATTCCAGGATGGACTTATTGGACATGCCCCTAGTAGATGTTGAACATTTTCATATATTTATTGGCTATTTCTCCTTTTGAGGACTGTACAGGCCTTTGCCTGATTACTAATGGAAAGTTTGGAATTACTTTTGGACATTTGTTTTGCAGTTCCTTATATGATGTAGATCCCAGCTCCTAGTCTGATGTACACTTGTCACAGGCTTTCTTCCATTCCATAGGATGTATCATCACTATGTTGATTATTTTCTTCACTCTACAAAAGCTTCTTAATTTCATAATGACTCATTTGTCAACTATTGCTGTTATATCCCAAGCTATTGTAATTTTCAGAAAGTCCTTGCTTATGCCTATATCTTTAAAAAATAATTATTTAATATTATGAGTATGGCTAGTACCCACAGAGGAGAGATCTGATCCCCTGGAACTGGAGTTGCAACAGTTGTGAGTTGCCATGTGGATGCTAGGAATCAAACCCAGGTTCTCCACAAGAACAGCCAATACTCTTAACCTCTGTGTGACCTCTCTAGCCCAATTATGCCTGTAACTTGATATATTTCCAGTAGTTTGAACTATTCAGGTATTATACTTAAGTTATTTCACTCATTTTTTAATTAATTTTTGAGCATGATGAGAAATACTGATCTAGTGTTGTTCGATATCTGAATATCCAGTATTCCCAGCAATATTGGTTGAGGAGGCTACTACTTTAATCATGGTTATTTGCGACACTTTTGTCAAAAACCAGGTGGCTATAGTTGTGTGATTTTCTGGATTCTTTGTTTTAGTCCATTGGTATATGCATACATGTTTGTGTAAGTACTATGACAATTTAAAATTACATTTATTTTGTGTGTGTATAGGTCAGAGGATAACTTGTTTGTTCTTTCTATCCACCATATTGTTGTTCCTGGGTACTAAACTTAGGTGGCCATCCTTGGCAGCAAGCATAATACTGGCCTCCATGATACACATATACACATACATATATACACATGGAGATAGAGAACAGGGTTTCATTGTATAACCCTGGCTGGCCTCCAACACAGAAAGACTTAACCTGCCTCAGAACTCAGAGTGTTGGGATTAAAGGTATATGACACCATGCCTTGCCTCTTTTTAGGAGAGGGATATGGTTTTGAAGTATAATTTGAACTCAGGGATTATGATTCCTTTATCAATGTACTTTCTCCGTAGGATGGATCTCTATAGTTATTCAGGAGCTTTTATAATTCCATATGAATTGTAATAATTTCTTTTTTCTGGTTCTGTAAGAATATTAGAATTTTGATATATATTGTCATTTATTTATTAATTTAATTTTAACAGAAGTGAGTTTTCATTTATTTACTTATTTTTGTGTGTAGGTTAGGGGGTATTTGCCATGGCAAGTTTAAAGGTTGGGCAGCTTTGTAGAATTGATTCTTTCTGGTTGCCTTATATGGGCTTTGGGGGTTAAAGTGAGGTTGCCAGGACTGGGTGATAAGGATCCTTACAGACTCAGCCACTTAGTCAGCCTCCTCTTATGTTTCTAAAGTATATATGTGCATGTCTGTTTTTTGGTATGTGCCAGAAGTGGCCAGAAACATCAGATTCTTCTGGACCTGGAGTTACAGGTAGGTGGAGGTGCTGGGAATCAAACATGGATTTTTGCAATAGCAGTATGAACTCTTAAACATTCAGCAATCTCCAGCCTCATATGTTGCCTAATTAAATTAAATTAATTGGTTTCTTTATTTTGTTTTGTACTTTATACTGAGTTTTCTCTGGGTAGACCTGGCTGTCCTGGAACTCACTCTGTAGACCACATTAGCCTTGAACTCAGATCTCCACCTGCCTCTGCCATCTTCTAGAGCACCATGCCCAGCTCTTATTTTCTGTTTTTAAATAGTTCATTTATTTTTATTTTGTGTGCTTAGGTGTTTTGCCTGTGGATCTTTCTGTATGAGGGCATCAGATCCTCTGGAACAGGAGTACAGACAGTTGTGAAGTGGTTTCTGGGAATTGAACCCAGGCCCTCTAGAAGAGCAGTAGCCAGTACTCTTAACTGATGCACCATCTCTCCAGCCCTTCTTGTTTTATTTTTAAAGTGAAGATGTTCAAACTCATTCCTAGAAGACTGTATAAGAATGCGAATCCATGTAGGGCTGGGGACAGCTGTCTTCCTCAGACAACAAATGCCTGGTACTCCTGGAAATGTGAAGAGTAGAGCAAACTGTGCCGGTAACACCCCAAACCACATTAGAAAGTCACAGACATCAGACTCGAAATATTCATGTTGAAACTCGATGTCACATTTTCCAGCCTGGTCTAGAGGCTGGGAAACACGGAGACAGTTGGACTGTTTGTTTGGAGATTCTTCAGTGAAGTTGACGAGCTTCTCTCTTTCCAGGAGTGCTTGGGAATGCCAAGAAACCTCATGGATCATTTCGATGCTCCTGATCCATTCTCGGGTCATTGTTGGCCTCTATCCCAGTCTTCCTCTGGTAGCCAATTTGCTTATTCTAGCAATCATTTCTTTGCAGGAGTTGCTTCTAACCTTTCAACGTGTGTCCCAACTATTTAGTGATGGACCCAATCCAGCAGAATGCTTTTTTTCCCCCTGAAACTCATTTAAATCACTTTGGAGAAATGAAAGCTATAAGCTGAAAAAACATTGCATTTGCCTTGGCCCAGTTTTTCCTGGCTTGAGCTTCCTTGATCTGGCAGTTCCTGGGGGCCCCTCCTATTCTACTTCTCACCTTCCTGATTTACCCAAGGGCACTTGGACTTTAGTAATCCATCTAGTCCCATGGAGCATGCCAGTGAACAGAGCCTGTTGATCAGTGAAACTATGTTTTCTCCTATGTTGTTTCTTTCGTGTTTAGTATGGGGTGTGATGTCTGCCACTGATGACCTGACCCTGTAGACTGGCTTAGAAGTGAGATTATGGAAAGATTGGTTTCCTTCTGGAGGGGAGTGGGGCTGAACTCTGGTACAGAGCAGAGCTGCATCAGGCACCTTGGCTCAGTTTATTGCTTACTATTTCAAGACTCTCTTTGCACAGAAATACCGAATGACTCCAGTGCTAGAAGAAGCATGAGATGAGTTCCACGTGAGAAAGCATTTTGAGTATGTTCAGACATTCTGTTGCTCATCTAAGATTCTCTTGGATGTTGTCTGCCCATGCCAAGTGCGGAGGCTGTAGATCTATGAGGGCTAGATTACCCAAGTCATTCAGGGCTCAGCAAAGAAGAAGACAGGGAACCACTTGGTCTCATGTCTTCCATGGACTAAGGGAACATGTATGTAACTGATGTGTTAGATTGGCCCTAGTAAGTCCAAATTGACTTAAAGATTAGTAATCTTGAGGCTTGGAGAAAGCTAAGAGTCTTTTTCACAGAGACAGAATATATGATTTCTAAGTGCTACACTATCCACTGTTTGGAAGAGGGGGAACTTACATCTAGGATTTGCAGATGAATGAATATGCAGCAGCCTTAGAGGAAGGACAGGGAGTCATGCGTAATAAGCAAAGTAAGCAGAATGTCTTCCGTGCCCCGCTCCCGTCTCTAGGAAAAATAGAAAGCATATTAAGAACAGGAAGAAACCATTTAGCCTAACTTTTCCATCTTTGCGGGATTTATTTCAATCACATCTTTCAGCTCTTTCGCCATCCCCAATACTTCCGGCCTTCTCCTTGAATGGCTCTAGGTGTCTCTGTCCAGAGCCTGTGCTGTTCTCACGCCAGCACTGGCTCCGTGGCCCAGCGTCTGATAAGCTATTCCATATGGTTGGGGCCCTTTGTTCCCGAAGTACTAGGTTTTTACAACTTCCCATTGACTCCAAGTTAGTGATTTTTTTCATCGGGCTCTTTAGGGATTTGCACCTCCTGCTAAAACACAAATTATTTTCTCAGTTGTGTCATGTCTTTTCCTAACTTTTCAAATCTCTCATATGAAGCTTTTCCACATGAAGATCAGCTGGAAGAATACAAGAAGGAATAACCTACATGGAATCTCAGTTCTCCAGGCAAATGAACAAAATCTCAAGGCTTTTGCTATAATGATTCAAAGGCACATGGGTCCAAATATTTCCTCTTGTTATCTGTTCACCCAGTGAAGCGTTCAGAGCAGCCCTTCTAACTGAAGCTAACCAGAGGAAAGAACATGATTCCGGGACTTGACCCGTGGAAGCTTTCCTGGAGTGGTAATTGGAATGAAGCAGAGATGGCTGCCTTTCCTCCCCCATCAGAACAGGTAGCAGCATGTGGAAGCTGCTCCATCACCATTTGGATGTTAGTGCTTTAAATAACTTTAGTGTTGCTTTTGAAAGCAACCAGTGCTAAAAATATAGGAAACCTAATCGTTGCAATTCGCATTTGCGCCAGACTAATGCACCTAGAAAATGGCATAGGATAAAACAGTGATTTTACTGCTGCATATTAAAATCACCTGGGGAGCTTTTAAAATCGACTAGTCCCCAGGCTTTAACTCTAGGGACTCAGCTCTCACTGCCCTGGGATGGAGCCTCACTGGTGGGAGATTTTAACAGCTCTCCAGGTGATTCTAATGTGCAGCCAAGGTTAAGAGCCACTAGTGAGAAGGGAAGAACATGGCCCCTGGGTTACTGAAAACTAGATTCAAATCTTTGCTTGGCCTCCTGATACCAGTGCAATCTCTTGAGCCTCGGTTTTGCTGTTCATAAACCATGGCTAACAATATTACCTCTATTGAAGGAATGAGCTAATGCATATAAAACTTAAGGCCTGGCATACAAGCCTCTCAACATATGCATGCTATCTTAAACTGTAAAGCTCTAGCAGAACAGAAACAATCCTTATTTAAATTTTTTGTTCAGTTCAAAATACATAAGATAAAGGGGGAAAATTTCTTTGGAAAAACTCACAAGGAAGAGTATTTCACTTAGGGCTCAACATTTACATGTAGGCATTTTGGGTCAGAAAGAGTTTGAAGATGTTGGATTTTGGTTATCAGAAGTTAGAGACTGAGATGTAAGCAAAGCAGTCTGCCTAATTTACAGATGCTCAGATGAGGGTGGCAGGCTTTGACTATAGTTCCTGACTGCAGTTTGGGAGCGTGAGCTGACCACAAGGTCAATGAGGGTGACGTCACCAGGAGACTGCTGAAACATTCCAAGGAAGGAAAGGGAAGTCCTGAAGGCCCTGTACTGCCAGGCGCAGCCCCTCCTGAGGCCCCCAGCTATCCATGAGCAGATGCCAAAGGGGCTGCAACTGCAAAGGAGGAAGATAGTGCAGACAAAAGTGTTTCACATAGAGATCGGAGGCGGGAGAAAGAGGGTTTTGGGAAAGCTGTATTCTGTTATTTAAGTCTGATCAAGGAGAAAGATTTGCCTACTTTTGTGTCATATCTAGACCAAAGTCAGAAAGTGGCAGTTTCAATTAGTCGCTGGGATTAGGTTCAAGGGGCATTTGTTTATTATCTACTTACTTTAGAGATGGGTTCTCACCCTTTTACCCAGACTGACTGACTTCGAACTCCTGGAAGCCATCCTCCTGTTTGGGGCTTCTGTTAGTTACTTTAAGGTCACTGTGATCAAATACTTGACAGAAACAAGAAGGGAAACTTCATTATGGCTCACGGTTTCTGAGGCTTCCGCCTGTGATTGCTTGGCTGCCCTGGTGCTTGAGCAGAATATTATGGGAGTGGGAATGGGGCCAAAGGTCACCTGTTCACATCCCATCAGACTGAAAGCAGATAGCAAGAGGAAGTAACCAAGGATGCAATATGGTGCCTTTCAAAGACCTACCTGAAATGTAACTTTCTACAGCTAGTCATCACATCTCCAACTTTCCAGAATTTCCCCCAAATAGTTCTACTAGCTTAAAAACTAAGCATCTAAAACATAAGCTTGTCCTTGTATCTCAGACACACAACATACAGGTCCTGGGTAGCCGGGAGTGCAGGGAGATCGAGTGTGCTTAGAAAGGTCGCTATGGCAATTCTAAGAGACTATGATTCTGGAAGGAATTTGATCTCTTTCTTTTTAAAGATAATGTATTTATTTTATGTATACGTATCTGATATGAACACATTTATGCCAGAAAAGACCCCACTGGAAATGGTTGTGAGCACCATGTGGATGCTGGGAGCCAAACTCAGGACCTCTGGAAGAGCAGTAAGTGCTGAGCCACCTCTCCATCCCCTTGTTCTATTTCTGAATGTGTCCTGCAGTGTTCATAGAGGTGTGTGCACTTACACATGTATTTTCAGGTCAGTACCAGTTGTTTTCTTCAATTGCTCTCAATCTTAATTTTTTTAAAAAATGTACTTTTAAAACTACATTTTCGGGGATGGGTAAGTAACTCTGTGCTTGTCACTCTTATGAAGGACCTGGGTTCATTTTCCAGGACTCACATAGTGACTGACAACTATCTGTAGCTCCAGAGAGTCTGATAGCCTCTTATAGCCTTTTTGGACACTGCAACACACAGGGTACATACATACACCCATACACACAAAAGTAAAAATAAATTGCCAGGTGGAGGTGGCAGCATATTCCTTTAATCCCAACACCTGGGAGGCAGAGGCAGGCGAATCTCTGTGAGTTTGGGGCCAGCCTAATCTACAGAGTGAGTTTCAGGACAGCCAGAGCTGTTACACAGAGAAACCCTGTCTTGAAAAATCAAAAACAAACAAACAAACAAAACAACATTGTGTGTGTGTGTGTAGAAGGATTTGGTGTGTATATGTGGGGTCATTGTGTCCCCGCCTGCCCCCCCCCCCGTACTTGTAGAGTGTCAGAGGAAACTTGGTGGAGTTGGTTTCCTCCTTCTGCCGTGAGGGATTGAATTCAGGTTGTCAGGCTGGATATGACAGCAGGCACCTTCACCCTGAATCATTTTATTTTGCCCCTCACTGAACCCAGAGTTGCTCATTGAACCTGAAGTCCACTGATTCAGTAAGACTGGCCAATGATCCACATGGACCTGTGCCCCTCACAGCCCTGGGGTTGCAGTTGTACCACACCGTGTTGATGTGTGTTTCCATGGGTGCTGAGCATCAGAGCTCAGGGGCTCATCCGTGCACAGCCTGCACTTTATCAGCTAAGCTAGCTTTCTGATTTGAACTTGGCCTCTTTAAAACTTCTTGTATATTTATTTATTAGATTTTTGAGACAGAGTTTCTCTGTATAGCCCTGACTGTCCTGGAAATCACTCTATAAACTAGGGTAGCTTTGAACTCACAGAGATCCATCTGCCTCTGCCTCCCACTGGCCAACAGAATGATCATAGACAAATTACTTGTTCTTTTTGGACTTCAAGCTAAATACCATCACACTAATCCATGTCTAAGAGGTCTGGCAGCTTACTAAGCAAATACTACACATTTACTATGCCTTAGTCTCTATATTAGACTTACAGTTGGATAGTTCTGATAAGATATTTTGCTTCTTTCTAAGGGTACTTTCTTTTTTTTGGCCAGGTGACCTTTCAGCACATATTTTTAACTGTCTACCTGGATCCTTGACCTTGAAGTCCAGGTGTAGGGATTGAGCTAAAGGAAACCCCAACGGGTTCTTAGGCCAGGACAATAGAGATGGAGAAAACTTGCATCTTTGGTTTGATGAGACTGAGTGAGAATTAAATCCAGATTTATCACTGAAGAAGATAAATTTTCCTTAGAAGAGGGCTTTTAAAGAACCCCTCCCCCTAAAAAGAAACTTCCCTTTAAGTAGTTTTTTGTATCAGCTTGGTGGATCAAAAGTATTTTCTCCATGTGTGTTTGGAGATATGTGGAGGCAGAAGCATACGGCAGGCTGGAACCTCAGGATGGTGCCTAATTATATCCAGCCTTGGCCAAGTTAAAGCAGAAAGATTTTCAGTCAGCAGGAGGGGACAGGTTAGGCTGAAACTTTTAGTGATCTGTCAAGTATTCTGAACACAGAATACTTTACAGCCATCAGGTTGAGCAGCCCTGACAGAATGGCCAATCTGAGGTTGGCCTGTATCAGTGGTTCTCAACCTTCCTAATGCTGTGTGCCTTTAATACCATTCTTCATGTTGTGATGATCCATAACCATAAAGTTCTTTTCATTGCTACTTTGTAACTGTCACTTTGCTACTCTTACGAATCATAATGTAAATATCTGATATGCAAGACATCTAATATGCAACTCCTGTGAAAGAATCCTTCAACACCCAAAAGGATCATGACCCACAGGTTGAGAGCCATTGGCTTATATCTCTGTTCAGCCTGGAGTTGGCTGGGTGAGCTGCAGGGCAACTTATGATGAAGGAAACATATCCCCTGTTGTCTCTGATTTCCCAGGACCCTGGAGTATTCTGGGGTGGACTTCGATGATGCAGCTGTCTTTGAGTCACTTTTGATCCTGTAAATAACCCCTCATCCACATTCCTGTGAGTAGCCCTAATAAAACCATTGGTTTTCCAAGTTGGACTTGGGTGGAATCCCCTTTGGTCTATCTTGGGATCACTATCTGGGGTGAGTAGACCTGTGTGTTGTGTCTCCCTGGGAAAAGTTTTGTCACACAACAGATGACATACTCCTGCCCTACAGTCTGAAGACCTGAGTGAGTGTAGGCCTTATCTGCCAGCCAAAGTGTCAAATAACAACTCTTTTCTGAGCCTTGGTTTCCTCTTCAACAAAATTAGGGTTTTAGTTAGGCTGACTCTTTTCTTTCCTTCCTTCCTTGCTTCCTTGCTTTCATTCATTGTTTGAGACAATTTCTCATGTATTCAAACAGGGCTCCAACCTGCTATGTAGTCAAGAATGATCTTAGACTTTTGATCTTCTCGCCTCCACCCTCTGGGTACTGAAGTTATAAGTGTGTGCCCTGTACTTAGTTTATGCAGAGCTGGAGTTGGAACTCGGAGTTTTATACATTCTAAGTAAGTACTCTATTAAGTAAGCTACATCCCTAGCCCCCATTTTACTCTCTCTCAATTCTCTTTCTCTCTCTCTCTTACTCCCTCTTCCCCCCTCCCTCCCTCTCTCTCTCTCTCTCTCTCTCTCTCTCTCTCTCTCTCTCTCTCTCGCTTTCTCTCTCTCTCTGTCCTTTCTCTTCAGTTTCTCTACTATCCCCATTTATCTTTCTGTGTCCCATTTTGCTTTCTCTTAGTCCTCACTTGCTGGCTAATTATTGCCTCTTTCTCCCTTCTGTTGCTCAGTCATTTTCTGTAGCCAGAAGTTTCTGGCCCATGTTCCAGAGAAAACTCTCCCACCCACAGCCATTTATAAAACAATAATTCAGAGGCTTATATTAATTACAAACTGTGTGGCCTATGGTTCAGGCTCATTACCATCTAGCTCTTACAATTTAACACAGCCCATTCTTATTAATCTATGTATTGGCATGTGGCTCAGTGGCTTTACCTGTGTGCCATTACATCTTGCTTTCTGGGCAGCAGCCTGCAGCTTCTCCTTGACTCCGCCCTTCTCCTTTATCTTTGCTTGAATTTCCTGTCTGCCTCCAAGCAGGCTTGCCATAGGTCAAAACAGTTCCTTTATTAACCAATGGTAATAAAGCGTACTCACAGCATACAGAAAGACATCCCACATCAATCTCCTCCTTTTTTTCTATTTCTTTCCAAGCTGTGTTACATTCTGGACCCTTATTCCTGTGTTCCTCCATGATCTTCCTCTCTTATGTAGCCATCAGAAGGAATGAAGTACACTGATTGCTTCAAGTGTTGAGCTTCGCTTTTAAAATCCAATTCCTCATGCTGTGCTGACCCCTAACCTCAAAATTATTTTTGTTACTACTTTATAACTGTACTTTTGCTACTGCTATGAATTATAATGCACATAGCTATATTTTTCTGATTGTCTTAAGGACTCCTGTGAAAGGGTTGTTCTAAATCCAAAGGGATCATGACCCACATGATGAGAACCACTGCTCTAAAAAAGGAGAAGGAATGTAGGTTTTCTTCCATAACAAGAGTTTGTGTTACACAGATTACTATGCCCATCAAATGATCAGATTCTCAAATGATACAGTTAAAGTTTGTGTATATTGGACTGGAGAGATATCTAAGTGGTTAAGAGTACTTGCTACTATTGCAGAGGTCCTGAGTTCAGTACCCCATATTTATAAGGTGGCTCACAATCATCTATGACTCCAGTTCCAGGATTCTGACACTCCTTTTATGGCCTGAAGGCAAAGGGCATGTACGTGGTGCACATATGTATGTATAGGTGAAATATTTACAAGCATAAGAAAATAAAAATAATATTTTTTAAAAATTGTGCATGTAAGCCAGATAGTGGTGATGTGTACCTTTAATCCCAGTACTCAGAAGGCAGAGGCAGACAGATCTCTGAGTTTGAGGCCAACCTCCAATCTGGTCAACAGAGCAAGTTCCAGGACAGTCAGGACTACACAAAGAAACCCTGTCCTGAAAAACCAAAAAATTAAAGAACACACAAAGAGGTGAGGGCAGAGGAGGGAGGGGGAATGAGAGAGAACACAGAGTTGGGAATGGTGTGGTGTAGACGGATCTGGGAAGACATGAATATGATCAAAATACATTGTATAAAGTTCTCTAAGATTAATAAAAAAACATATTAGAATGTAAGGCTGATTCCTTAAGATGAAACTCATGCTTGGCATTGCTTGGGTAGCCAAGAACCTGAGACTGGATAGGTCATGGGCCAAGGGGAAAACCAAATACTATTATTTTGTTAAAGGGATGTAATAAGATAATGACTTCTACTGACATTCTGCTATACTCAGATCAGTGCCTTGTTCAGCCATCATCTTCTTTCAATAGATGGGAAGTAACACAGAATGTTCAAAGAGGGAGAGATTTTGGAACAATCAGTCCTAAATTGGTTGTCTTCATCAAATACCCTCTTTCAGGCTCAGGGAGCCATTTAGATGAGGAGACAGAAAGATTGTAAGGGCCAGAATGGATGGAGGACACCAAGGAAAAAATGCTCTCTCACTACAACAGGACTGATGCCCTTATGAACTCACAGAAACCGTGGCAGCATGCACAGGGCCTGAACAGGTTCAAGCCAGATGGAGTACCCAGTACAGAGATGAGGATGTGGACATTTGCTGAGATCCACAATCCAAAAGCCATCTTCAATTGACAATTGCTAACAAAGAAAAATTTAATTCTCCCCAATGGAGTCTCACAGGGCATACTAACCACACTTAAAAGCAGGACCAATGCCCAGTAGTAGAAGGCCAACACAAAGTGAACTCAGTGTTATTTTTGTAGACTTTTTGTCTCATATTGCTTTGTTTGGGCATTCTTTTTTGTCTTACTGCCCTTATGCTTGTTTATTATGATTTCTGATTTTTTGTTTTTATGGGCTTTGGTTTTTTGCATGTGTCTCTCCATGTGTGTTTATTATGTTTTTTCTTTTCCATTTTATTATGGTTTATTTGCCTGTTTATTCATTTTTCTAAAGATAGAAAGAACATGAATTTGGGGAGATGGGGGAATCTAAGAGAAGCTGGGTGAGGGGGAACCATGATCAGAACATATTGTATGAAATTGTTTTTAATAAAAATTGTGCATGTCAGGCTGGGAGTGTTACTTAGCATACACAAAACTCTGGGTTCTGTCCCCAACATTGCACATCTGTAATTCCAGTACTGGGGAGCTGGAAGGAGGAGGATCACAAGGTCAAGGTCATCCTTAACTACACAGGGAGTTTGAGGTATATGCAACACTTTATCTCAAAATAAAAAGGATTTAATGTGTGTCTACCATGCAGATTTTACCATAAAGAAGGATGGATCAGTCCCAAACACTGTGTTAATGATATGAATTTTAAAGTGTTTGGGAAGTAGAGTATCCTTGTGTTTTTACTTTACTGTGGAATTAATTTTAAAAAATGAAATGGAGTGATGGCTAGACTGAGTGAGAGGATAAGACTTGAAAGTAAGCAAACTGGAAAAACTCAACTACCCCTGGGTGTGACTGCTCATATAAAAAGACCTCAGTGCTGGGAGCAAAACAAACATCCTTTGCTACAAGCGCTACTTTGTCATTCTTTCCCAGGTATGTCGTAGTCTTGCCACCAGCATTGATTCCAAGATGGAGTTTGTGACAAAGCAGCAGTGTCAACCTCACCTGCTAGCAAACCTGTTTGATGGGCGCTGCTCCTTCTCTCCTTCCAGCAGTTTCCTTAAATCCTATTCTGTGACTCACCTTGAAGCATCAGAGAACCTGGATAGCACCTTTAGCAACAAGCAACATTGTCTTGTTTGTCCCAAGCCTCCTCTCTTACAGCTGAGTCTCTGGATAGGAACCTGCACAGCTCAGTTCGCCTATGACAGTTATGCTATCAATTAGCAAATAGACATCAAGCAGCTACTACTCTAGGCAGCAAATAGGGGGCTGCAGAAGATGGAGAAAGGAGAGTGTGGGCAACTGCCAACTTAGTCCTCAGTGGGTGGGCAACCTGGTAGTTGATTTCTAGGGGGAGAGACTTAAAGGTGATGGTGCCTAAGTCAAAAAGACTGTGTGTAATGTTAGCATCCTCCCTCTGGGAACTTTGCCAGGCTATCCCACAACCCTTTTCTGATCTCCAGCTCTTGGTATTGCCTCCTCAGCATTAGGTGGACTTCTATAAGCCACTGGAATGCTTAAATCTGGATTTAAGCTTTAAATTTTCTTTCCAAAGTTGTCTTCTTTCACAACTGCCATGTTGTACCACTAATTTTTTTGACACACAGATTGCATTTCATCCCTTCCTTCACTTAACATTATTTTTCTGATGTCTCTAAGCAATTTTTTATTTTCTCTTTCTCCTTCCTTTCCTCTTCCATCTCATCCTCTTCTTTCCCTTCAGTGGCATTTTATGTATCTGGTGGTAGCATAGAACTCACTATATAGCTGAAAATAACTTGAACTCTTAATCCTTCTGTCTCTTCACTCATGCGCTGGCTTTGCAGGTATACTGAGGGCAGAACCCAGGACTTTATGCAAGCTAGGCAGGCACTCTACCAACTTAGCTACATGCCCAACCCCTCTAGGCAAGTCTGTTGATCACCTTTTAAGCTTTTCCATTTCATTTTGCACAGATCCTGAACACAGCTTTTCCTATACTATCTTGTCATTTGTTTATGGTAGGTTATCATTCCCGTGTGTCTTGTGAGCTCTTTCAGGACCGAACTTGTATAGTTAGTTGATCATGCTATAACATACTACATTCTATTGTGTCATTTCACAGGAGAAAATGCATGCTAGATGAACTAAGTGCTTGTAAATGACCATTCTATTCCATCATGTTATACAGGCTTCGGGAGAAGAAAAGCTAATTGGTTGTTGGGAGTGCAACAAGAAGAGAAGAAGGAAAGGCTGCCCCATTCCAGAGAGAACAAGAGTATGCATGAAGGGTCAGAGAGTGATGAATTGTAGGATGCCTTCAGCATGCCATGGACTTGGTACAACTAGAGGGATAAGGAAGGAGCTAGGGCTTAGGGAATAGGGTTATGGCTCAGTGCTGAGTAGCATGTGTGAAGCTCTAAGATCCCCTGCCCCCAAGAAAGAATGAAAGAGAGAAAGAAAAGAAAAGAAAAGAATTAAAGAAAAAGAGTAAAGGAGTTAGGAAGAATAGATATGGCTCAGATCATGAGGTGTCTTCAATATACATTCAAGACTTTAGCATTTAGCCTGTTGATCCAGTCAAGAAGGAAGGAATCTCCCTCTCTCTCTCTCTCTCTCTCTCTCTGTGTGTGTGTGTGTGTGTGGGGGGGTGCTCATATGCCTATGAACACAGGTGTCTTTATCACTCTCCA
The DNA here is from genome assembly GCA_004025045.1 of Sigmodon hispidus. Classification (NCBI taxonomy): domain Eukaryota; kingdom Metazoa; phylum Chordata; class Mammalia; order Rodentia; family Cricetidae; genus Sigmodon; species Sigmodon hispidus. The sequence goes on along the minus strand of PVIH01013683.1, from coordinate 18,688 downwards.
CCATTTCCCCTTGAGCTAGGGTATCTAGCTGAGCCAGGAGTTTACTGGATTTTTGGCTAGGCTGGTACTTGGCAAGTCTCAGCAATGCTCCTATATATTTCTCCACCCACCCCTATCCTACATAGGGGTTACAGGCACGTGTGGCCATGTCCATCTTTTGAACACAGGTGCTTGTTATGCCAATTGAGGTCTTTCTGCTTGGGCAACAAGGACTCTTACCCATGGAGTCATCTATCTCCTCAGTTCTGAAAGCTTTGTAAAGATGGGTAAACATAATGATCCATGCCTCTATTAGATGTTCCTATTGTCAAGGAAATATTTCAGAAGTAGGGGAAAGTGGAGACAGAACCAATGAGGAGACTTTTGCTAGAGTTTAGATGAAAGACAGTGAAGGCATGAAACAGAGAAGGTGCATCAGACATGAAGAACAGTGAAATCAACCCAGAGTCCTCACCTTCCTATCTAGATATTAGAGTTCAGGCAGGTTAAGTAGTTAGAGAAATTGAAAATATTTTATGAGTGTGATGCATTTGAGGATTCTACTACCTGGAGTGCTAGGCCAGGGAACAATTCAGTGCTTTAAACCCTTGTTAGGCTGTGGTCTCTTGAATATCATCCAAAACAGAATCCACAGGCTGTTGTGACTGATTAGAAAATTGGAATAAAGAGGCTTCAAGGTTTGGGGCTTTTGTGACTGAGTAGGTCTGGACATGTGCAAGTAGTGTCTAGGCACGTTGAGTATGTGAGGTTCTGGGTGACACCCAAGTGGAGCCATCTGCAAGGCAAGTGTGTATATGGGCCTAGAGCCCAGGACAGATGTGGGCTGAAGATGGTGATCTGGGAGTTGCCAGCTTGGAGACTGAGATGGAGCCATCGGGCAGATGAGATCACCAGTGACAGTTTGTGAAGGATGAACAAAAAAACCACTGAGGCCAGAATCCCAAGGAATCATATCAGAGCAGCTGGCACAGTGGAAAGAGCCCCCAAAGGGCCGAAGGAGGACAGGAGTGAGAAGTGAGGCAAAGGAGCCATAGATGAGAACAAGGGGAAAGGGTCCACTCCAAAGAAGTTGTACAAATAGCCACCAAGCACACAAAAAGATGCTCAGCATTGTTAGTCATTAGAGAAATGCAAATCAAACCCACAATGAGGTATTACTTCACACCCACTAGGATGGCTATAATTAAAAAAGATGGGAAGCAACAAGTGTTGGCTGAGAAGCAGAGGAACTGGAACCTTCATACAGTTGCTGGCGGGAATAGAAAAACTGTGTTGTCACCTTAGTGAACAGCAAGTTAAACTGAATTACCAAATGACCCAGCAAGTTCTTTCTGGCATATACCCTAGAGAATTTAAACTTGTCCAAACAAAAACATGTATACAAATATTCATAGCATCACTATTCACAACAGCCAAAAGGTGGAAACAATCCAATGCCCATCCATGGATGAACAGGTAAACAACATTTGTGTTTACACAATCAAATGTTATTCAGTCCTAAAAAGGAATGCATTATTTACACGTTATGACATGGGTAAATTTTGGAGACATCAAGATAAGTCACAGGAGACAGACACAAAAGGCTATGTGCTGGATAACTGTTTATTTGGAATATTTGGAACATTCAAATCAATAGAGACAGAAATCAGATTAACGCTAGTCAAGCATTCATGAAGCTCTGCGTTCCATGCCCAGGACCACATAACCTAGCTGTGGGGGAAATTGTCTGTAATTCTAGTACTTCGGAGGCTGAGACAGGAGAATCAGAAATTCAAGGTCAGCTTTAGGCACGTAGCAAGTTTGAAACCAGCCTGTCTCAAAAACAAATAGGGAGGAGAGAGGTAGGGAAAGGGCACGCACAGAAAGGGTGTAAGAGAAAATAGAACAGAGGAGAGAAGCAAGAGACAGACAGAGACGGCAGAAAACAAGAGAGAGCTGTAAAAAGACAAGTGTAAGGGGAGAAGGGAGGAGAGCATGAGACCACCAGTGACAGCGTGCGAAGAGAGGAGACGAAGAGAAGGAGAGGAAGAGGAAGGGTGTGTGTGTGTGTGTGTGTGTGTGTGTGTGTGTTGAGATTGATTTAGAAGTCCAGGCTACAGAATGAGACTCTTATCTGAAAATATTCAAAACCTAAACCAAAGCAAGCCCTCACATGAAACCAAAATATGGCCCAGAGAGTTCTTACAGTAGCAGACCTTTGTAGCACGCATCCAAGGACATGAACTCAGCATTTCCACCGATTCAAGAAGACTTTCCACCTGCCTCATGCAATTATAATTCTTCCATTTCCCCAAATATGCCCCTTGGAGTTTTATATATAGATGGGGAATTCCCATTTATGGAGTAATTACTTCCTGCCCATATATTGCAGCTTCTTGTACTTTATCTTGTTGAACCCTCACAACAACAGTATGAATTATATATCATGATCAGTGCCATCAAAGACGTGAAAAACTGAACTTTAGAAAGCTGTGGAAATTTGCCCAGGGTAACACAGGACAGAAACTGGGGTTGTAACTGTGGTGTGTCTGGCTTCCAGGTCCCTCCTTCCTCCTTCCACCTTGTTCCATGCTTTATCACAGTTGAGCTCTGTGAATAGCCGGAAAGCAGTAGGCTGCCCACCATCTGTGTGCAGCTTGCCTACTGATCTCAGCCTTGCTAGCACAGAGACTTCTTTTGAACTAAAAGCAATGGTCTCAGCTGAGAAATGATAAAGTTGGAGTCCCTGATCATAACCGGCAAAGAAGCTGTAGCATGCTGACTCTTGCTCTGTGGTCTGAGCCAAACCTTTCTTGGAGTCCTTAAAGAGAGGGAAAAAACAACACTCCAGAGAGGAGAGAGAGAAATCCCTAACACATTTGCAACTGTCCATAGTCTACATTCATTCTCTCCTTGTCATCTGATGCTAACATCTCCCCATTACCCAATGGGAAAATAAACAGTGTATGGCTACACCAGCTAAACTGTTTAATTACGTACATTGGGAAGAATGACATTTGTGTACATTCCCAGAAGACATGGATTAAAGAACTGACCTTTCCCTTGGTGTGAAGCTAATTTGTTTTGTATTGGAATTCTAATGGCTTCAGTTGAGCCAGGCACTTTGTTGACCCGATGTTTATGTCTGAGACTAGAGGTCAGGCTGAATGAAGTTCTATCTTAGCTTGGATTGATTTGTATATTAGTATTTTCTAAAACTTTATCAAATGAAATGCATTTCTTTTTTAAAAAAAAACTTTATTTGTTTATTTATTTGCCTTGGTGTTTGCCTGGAACTGGAACTACAGACAGTTGTTAGCTGCCATGTGGGTGCTGGGAATCGAACCCGGGTCCTCTGGAAGAGCAGATGGTGCTCTTAACCGCTGAGCCATCTCTCCAGCCCCTGAAATGCATTTCTTAAAAAGTGTCTTTTCCTGGTTTTGTGTGTACATTTAAGTGTATATGTCTATGAAAATATTCAAATCTCTCTCTGTCCTTCTGTATTTTCTTTCTCATTACTTTTGACAGGGTCTGGGATATCCCAGGCCAGCCTTGAACTTCTGATCATCCTTCCTCTATCTTCCCAGCTCTGGAATTCTAGGCATTTGCCATTATACCTGATTTTATATGGCCCTGGGGTTTGAGCCAATGGCTTCACATATGCTAGGCAAGTACTCTACCAATTGAGTTACCTGCTGCTACTGTGTATACTGTTGAATTAAAAGTTCCTCAGTTTCATGAGAAGAAATGGTGACAGTGAAACATGAAGTATCCCCAGAGTCCCAGTGAGCTCTGCTGGCCACCAAAGACATTGGGTTTGGGCTTTTTAATTACTTCTTTTCTATATTGCTTTTTCATAGATAAAATATCGCCTAAAAATCTATAAGAAGTGTTATTTAATAGATTCCCTGTTGGCTGTGACATTATATCAGATGTTTATTTTCAAAAAGCTCGAACTCCCAATAAAATATACCGAGTCAACAACAAACAGAAACTTTCCTAGAGGACATCACTAGCTGTATAAACTCGCCCAGAGCTACTCATCTGCTTCCTACAGGAAGGAGGCTTCTTATCTCAGCAGAGGGGAATGCCATGAAGCTGTAACTCAACCCCAGACACTTCCTGGGCTCACTTCCTTGCCTTGCTTGCTCTCCCCAGCCCTCCACCTTTGCTACCTCCCAGGACACAGTGCTGGCCTAAGGTGACCCCACATGCCCAATACCTTAGCAACTGATTTCTCCATCCTAAGAGACCTTTCTGCCAGTGGGTCAGAGCCAACCTAAGGCCTTGTGATGTGACTTAAGCTCCATAGGAGAGTCTAGAAACTGAGTGCATTTATGTTCTCCTGCCATCCCAGCCATACCAATGCCCCTATACTTCTTTGGCTTTGATTGTCACCGCAGATTTAAGCCTACCTTTTTAGTATACTGGCTCCCATAGCTCTCTTGTAGTTACATTTTCTGGTACCACAGGTCCTGTGAATTAGGGAGCTGTACAAACATACAAGGAAGGTGCAAGTTTCATTGTGTCTTGTTCTTTGAAATCTTGAGGTCCTCTCCTCTAAAGCTTCACTGATAGTTTTCAAGGTCATACATTTCTCAGTAGCTGAATTCTGCTTTAATTGTCTTAGGTTGCTCAACAGACAACAGTGGTCACTCAAGGGAGCCAGGAATGAAGAAGTACTTCCCCAATAATATTCCAAATCTTGAGGCCTATGGTGATACCTGGACCAAGCTGCCATGGATCACTAAACAGTTTAGTGTTCAAATCAAACTTTACAGCATAGTTCGTCAGATTTATTTGCACAAACTGGTTCTACCTAGCATGATAACCAAGAATATATAATGGGCATTTCATAGGAATGGTGTTAGGGTTTTGAGCATATATGGGCATGGTTTGCATATACCTAGTTATATGGCCACAGGTTTCCATGGATACAGTACACGGGAAACATGGCAGAAAGCAGCAGCAGATAGCGAGAGACTCTTAATGGCTGATTTATTGTATATGATTATGATTAACAGAGCAGTTATGGTTATAGTGGCAGAGAAAGTAAGAAAGAGAAATGGAAGGGAAGAAGAGGAAGACAGAGAAATGGGAGCTCCCAAGAGAGGACAAAGGCAGAGAGAAAGAGGCAGATGCATGAAGAACCTTGCTTTTAAAAGGGCCTGACATCAGAGCCTGGGGGAGGGTGTGGCTTGATGTCAGAGTTCAGAGGACGTGCCTCTTAGGGACTAACAGATGGTGGATACTAATTAGAGCTTGATGGCTAATAGTCAGTGCTGTTATTTTAGAGAAACTTCTGGAAGCAGGGGAGGAAGAAAAGTTTATTTTCTTACACTGTTTGCTTCTGAAGGTCAGTTATTACTCTGATGACATGGCATGCTCATTTTCTTTTTTTTAATATTTTATTTTTATTTATTTATTTTATGTGAGTTGGTGTTCTGCCTGCATGTATAATTGTGTAAGGGTGTCAGATCTTGGAATTATAGACAGTTGTTAGCTGCCATGTGGGTGCTGGGAATTGAACTCAGGTCCTCTGGAAGAACAGTCAGTGCTCTTACCCACTGAGCCATCTCTCCAGCCCAACATGCTGATTTTCTACCAGGAAAAATGATGCTAGAGCTGCTCCTGTCTGAGCTGCACATGAAACCCTAAAGGCCAAGTAATTCCTGAGCTCCCAGGTCCTCTCAGTCTATGGGAACCATTTATCCTAGCTGTAGATTTTTCCAGAATGTTTGCCAGAAAGTGAAGCTGTTTCTAGCCTTTACTTGGGGTCTTCTGAGTGGGCCTTCTAAGAGCTTCTTGTTTCATTTGTCTTTGCCCATTTTTCTGCTTCTAGGCCGTGGTGTTGAACCTTTTGATTCTGTGATATATGATACTTTCATGTACAAATATGTTGGGCTCCATTCATAGCTATTCTAGGATGCATGTGGTCTATGGATTGAAGGCTAGACATGCCTGAGATGAGAGTATGGTTTTAGAAGATACTTCTGTGTCTTAATGCAGACCTCCTAGGATTGTGCATTAGGCCAAGTACAGAGACTGAAGTGTCCATTTCTCTAACTTGGCTGCATATCAGAATAATTTGAGGAGAAGTTTTAAAAAAAATACTATTATCTGGGTCTCATCTCCAGAGATTGGTCTAATTGATTCAGCTTATAACTTGTGTATCAGGAACTTTAGAAACTCCCCAAGTAATAACAGTCAAGGCAGAGAGAGAGAGAGAGAGAGAGAGAGAGAGAGAGAGAGAGAGAGAGAGAGAGAGAGCTTGTCAGTAATAATTTGGAGCTGAGGCTGTAGCCCAGTAGCAGGCCCCTTTCCTACCTTGTGTGAGGTCCTGGGTTCCATCCCCAGCATTGCCCGAAGAACTGAAAGTTTATGCAAAGCACTTTTAGTTTAGAACTCTCTGGACCACCTGCCAAGGTTTCTAAAGCTTCAGTGCCGCCAACATTATGTGGCTCTCCCCTGTCAGCGAGTCTTCTGGGAGGTATCGGTCCTGTCACAAAGTTCTTCAGCACTCCAGTGTCTTTGTAAAGTCAAAATTCCTATGGTTTGACATAAGTAACAAACTTTCTTCTCTGGGATCCCCAGGCTTCTTGGGCTGCAAAGCTTCACTCTAAGAAAACTAAGCTCTGTGCTGGCCCTGTCATCCCTCCTTTTGGGTATGTCATAATTGGAACAGACTTCACTGTGGGAGCTAGCTGGTGTCCTCTACCAGCTTGAGTTCATGCCTGAACACGAGAAACATCTCTTGTGGGTTTGATTCCTATGGCTGCTATAAAAAAATTACCACAAATCCGGCGGATTAAAAAAACCACAGAAATTCAAACTCAGGTTTGGTGACACATGCCTGTAATGCTGACACTTGGGAGGTCGTGGCAGGTAGATCAGGAGTTCTAGGACAGCCTTGGCCACCTAGTGAGTTAGAGACTAGTTTGTGCTACAAGAAACCTTGTCTTAAAGACAAACATTCTTTAAAAAGCAGACAAACTACAAAACAAAGAATTTTATTTTCTCACTAACCTAGCTATAAGCAGACCAGAATCAGATATTGACCTGAAGTCAAGCGGTGACCACAGTGTGATTCTGCAGGCAGTTGCTACCTTTCCTTGACTTGTGGCCACAGTCTTCCCCTTATTTCTATAGCCACAATGCCGCCTATCTATCTGCATAACACTTCTCTTTATCTCCCTTTTATAAGAACATTCAGGATCCACCCACATAATCAGGATCATCTCTACATCTCAAGACCTTGAGTTTGACCACATTTTCAAAGATACTATATTCATATACAGTAACAGATATCCTAGGGTTCTTGAGATTATGACTGTTTTGAGTCTGATTTCAGCCTGCTGGGTCATAGTGATCTTTTGAGTCTGTAGCTTCTATGAATGCCTAGTCAAACCCTTCTCTGACACATGTACAAGGGAGCTGAGATCCACAGTCCAGGGACAGCATCTCCTTAGATGCTGAGATCTGGCCTCAGCACAGAAGAAGAAAGAAAGCAGGAACTTGGAAGTGGCGTTTAAACTGGGCACTATCACTCAGCTGCTTGTATAAATTGTTTTCCTGGGTAAAACAAACAGGACCAGAATCCACACTGGATGAAGGTGAGGCATGTGACTGCATCTGACATGGGTGCTCACTAACTTCAATGGCCCTCCATTCTTTATTCATTTCTGCCTTTGCAAATATCTCTGAAAAAGGATGGAGGCAATGAGATGCCAGAGAGATTACCTCACCAGCCTCTAGAGCCTCTCTTTTAAAACAATTTAAATTTATGTGTATGTGTGTATGCGCCTGTGTGCATGCATGTGTGTATGTTTGCAGGTGCTTGCAGAGCTCAAAGAGGACATTGAATCCCCTGGACCTGGAATTACAGGAGCCTGAAAGCCCAGTACAGGTCCTGAGATGTGAACTCAGGTCCACTGGAAAAGCACAAAGCTGCTATTCAACTGTTGAGCCATATCTCCAATCTTCAGGTTTCTCTTTTTACAGTTTTATTGAGATATATTCCCTGTTTTATTTTTACTTTTGTGGTTCTGGTGATAGAAATGATGACCATTCATTCACAAGGCAATCACTCTACCACAAATACTCACATCTCCCCTAAAAATGCTTGACTTGGACTGAGGAGATGGCCCAGTGGATAAGAAAGTTTGCTCTGCAAGCATGAAGATCTGAGTATGATTCCCCAGTACTCATGCCAAAACAAAAACAAAAAACAAAAGGCATGGGTGCAGGCCTGTGAACCTGGAAGAGACAGGCAGATCTGGAGAGCTCACTGGCCTTCTCATCCAATGAAAGACCCTGTCTCAGTGCAATAAGGTAGAAAAAGACAGAAGAAGATGCCCAATGTTTTGCTCCTGCCTCTTTGTCATGTACCAAACATTTCACATGCCTGCACCACACACCACACACACACTTATACCCACACAAAGTATCTAACTCAATGGTTTGGTGTATACTGCATTGTTAGCTTAAAAAGTTATAGTACAATATATAGAATATAAAACTTGCTATTTTAACAGGTTTTACATAGAAAATTCAGTGTCATTAATTAGAAAAGATTATATAACCATTGTCAATACCTATTTCTAAAACTGTTTCATCAGAATATAAAGATTAAGTAATAATTCTCCATTCTTTCTGTTCCCCTAGCCTCTAGTAACCTCTTATCAACTTTCTGTCTGTATTAATTTGTTTATTGATATTTCATAACAGTGGAAGCATACAGTATGTGTGCCTAGCTTTTTTCAGTTAATATGTTACAGGTTGTATCCACGTGGAAGAATAAAACTATACTTTCTTTCTTTATGCCTAAATGATATGTCATGGTATATATATTTTATTTATTCATTCATCTCTTTGGGACACTTGAGTTCTTTCCCCTTTTTGGTGTGTGTGTGTGCCCACGCACACATGAGCATGTACACACATTACCCCCCTGTTTGTGCACAAGTGTATGTGCATGCATGTGGAGGCCAAGGCTTATGTTAGGTGTCTTCCCCAATTTTTCCCCACATCCTTTTGTGAGACAGGATTTTGTGTGTAGCCCTAGCTTTCCTATAACTCAATTACAGGACCAGGCTGAGGACCTGGCTGGCCTCAAACTCAGAAATATTCCTGCCTCTGCCTTCCTAGTACTGAGATGAAAGGACTGTGTTGCTGTATCTGGCTCCCACCTTAGTTTTTGCGAAGGTTTCTCATTGAGCTGTGGGCTCCCCAAGTCCCAGAGATCTGCTTGTCTCTGTCTTTCCATCTCTGAGAGTACAGACATGAGCCACCATAGCTGGCTTTTTAACATGGGAACTAGGAATCCAATTCAGTTAGGTCCTTAAGTTTGTAAAGAGAGTATTTTTCCCACTGAGCCATCTTTTCAGGTCATGCTTATTGTGAGAAGTCCTACAACGAACATTGGTGTTTAAGTATATAGGCAGCTGAGCTCCTATTTTCAGTCCTTTGGGGGCATGTAGCTAGGAATTGAATTTCCATGTCATACAATAGCTCTGTATTTGCCATTCTGAAAAGCACTAGGCTATTTTCCAAGCAGCTGTGCAGTTTTACATGCTCACTAGCAATTGGAGAGAATTATGATTTCTTCATTCTCTTACAATCACCTAGTATTTTCTGGTATTTTGTTACAGCTGTCTGAGTGGGTGTGAAATGCACCTCATTGTGGCTTTGATTTACTTTTCCCAAATGATGATACAGAGCATCTTTGCACATGCTTGTTGGTAGTTTGTATTTTACTTTTCTTCTTTGAGACAAGTTCTTACTCTGTAGCTCCCGTAGTTCTGAAGTCTCTGGCTAACCGAGACTATACGTGCTGTCATATCTGCTCCCACTCTCCCTGGATTTTTTTAAGGGTTAAGGTTAAGGGTTAGGGTTAGGGTTAGGGTTAGGGTTAAGGGTTAGGGTTAGGGTTAGGGTTAAGGGTTAGGGTAAGGGTTAGGGTTAGGGTTAGGGTTAGTGTTAAGGGTTAGGGTTAGGGTTATGGTTAGGGTTAAGGGCGGCCCTAACCCTGGGCCTTTCGCTTCAGGCAATCTCTACCCTGAAGACACATCCATGGATCCCGTTTTCCCACTTTTAATTGGTTGACTATTTTATTATTAAACTGTAGTTATTTTTAAAAATCTTTAAATGATTTCTTTATTTTACTTTTATGTGCATTAGTGTTTTATCTGTATGTATGTCTGTGTGAGGGTGTCAAATCTCTTGGAGTTATAGACAGTTGTAAGCTGCCATGTGGATACTGGGACTTGAACCTGAGTCTTGTGGAAGAGTAGCCAGTGCTCTTAACTGCTGGGCCATCTGTCTAGTCCCAGAATTCTTTATGATAGATTCAAGTATCTTATATACCTTTAAATGTATTTTCACATTCTGTGGGTAATTTTTTTTTCACTTAATATTATGTTTAAAACATTATTTAAAGAATTCTAAAACTGCGCAAATGTGTGTATCTATGGAAAGTATATGCCATGTGTATGCAGGTACTCAACGATGCCGGAAAAGGGTATTGGATTCCCTGGATTTGGAGTTACAGGTGAATTGCCTGACATGGGTTTAGAGAACCAAATTTAGGTCCTCTGACAGAATAGTAAGTACTCCTAATCCCTGAGCCATCTCTCCAGCCCTAATGCTACTTTTTGAAGCATAAACTTCTATTTATATCTTGTTGCTTGTGGGCCTGATGTTATATCTAAATAAATATGATCAAAAACAGTGTTATAAAATTTACCCATAAAGATATTCTAGTTATAGTTCTCACATTTTTGTTTTTGATCCATTTGAGTTAATTTTTGTGTATTATGGGAGATAGAAGGGTCCAACATAGTGTCCACTTGTCTCTTTGTCACTGCACCCTTTGGGAGAGACCACTTTTCTCCCTTTGAATGATTGCTGTGGGACTATGCTCTTCTTGTACATTGTAAATATTTGTCATTGTAAATATTGGTTTAATAAAATGCTGATTGGCCAAAAGATAGACAGGAAGTAGAGGTGAAGCAATCAGACTAAGAGAATTCTGGGAAGCAGAAGAGCTGAGTGGAAGATGCCAACAAGATATTGAAGAAGCAAGACAAGAATGCTGTGCTGAGCAAAGGTACCAAGTCACTTGGCTAAACACAAATAAAATCATGGGTTAGTTTAAGAGAAAATGCTAGCAAGTAATATGCCTGAACCATAGGCCACAGTTTATATTATTATAAGCCTTAATATGATTATTTGTGACTGGCAGGGTGGGATATAGGAACTTATGACTACAAATGGTGTTCTAATGTGGAGTACATATATCCACATAAGTCCTGAAAAAGGGATCAAGAATACAGAAATGGGGCCCAAACCAGCTTCCTAGTTGTGTCTCTCAACTTGGCATTGGTACAGAGACACAGTAGCCTATGCGCTTGAGCTACAACATAGCACGTTTGTGTAGTGCATAGAAATGTCTGCCTAGAAATGATGCTGAGTCTTTTGTCAGAAACCAATTTGACCATAAATAAAGAAGCTCAGTTTTAGACTCTCTATTGCACAAATACTAATTGATCTTCTATTAAAATCCCAGAGCCATATATTGGCAAACAGCTGAAAGATCAGAGAGACAAAGGAACAAGTCACAGCCACTTCTTACCTAGCCTCAGGCTCAAAGGGATAGATCTAGTCTCTACAAATCCTCAGACTGAATGCCTCTGAGTCCTTAGCTGAAAAGGAAGGGGTGAACTCTGTCTCTTCCTGCCTCATATACCTTTCTGTGTTCAGCTATATTACTTCCTGGTTCAAACTTCCTAGTGATGGTATTAAAGGCTGTGTGTTTTCCAAGTACTGAGAGCAGAGGCATGAGATCTCAGGTGACAGAATTAAAGGTGTGTGTCACCACCACCAGTCTGTTTCTCTCCTGGAATGGATCAATCTCAAGTATCCCATTGTGCCCTTGGACTCACAGAGATCCAGGTGGATTTCTGTGTCTGCCTCCCTAGTGCTAGGATTAAAGGTGTGTGACACCTCTGCCTGACCTCTATGGCTAACTCTGTACCTGATTCTGTCCTCTGATCTTCAGGCAAGCTTTATTTCTTCAGAGCCTACACAATATATCACCACAACACTCTATTTTGTTTCATTGATATGTTTTTAAATTTTATGTCATTACCCTACTACTATCTTGAATCTCTTTGCTGTTATTTTGGTGTATGTTTTGAAACAGATTAAGAGATTTCTGTCACTTTGCTCTTCTTTTTCAGTGTCGTTTGAGCTATTGTACGTTCCTTTTGTTAGGCAATTGCTAGGTCCTGTAAATTGTAGAGTCATGATACCAATTTTTATAAAACCCAAAATAACAAAAGCTGAGATTTTGATAGAGATTTGAAAATTATGCTAGCTTTACTCTCTTGATATTTTTTAATAGGCTTAGGCCAGGCTAGCTTTTGCATGACTACCAGGAATCTATGATGCCCAAAGTGTCCAATTACTTGTGTTTTGTATTAATCCTGGACTATACTGTCTACTTCAGATGACACTGTCCATATTTGGTAAATGAATACTTCAAATATGGCTAGTCCAAATCATTAACTTATAAGCCTGATTTCAAATATTAAGTACAGGGACTGGAGTAATGGCTCAGTGGCTAAGAGCACAGGCTGCTCTTCCAAAGAACCTGGGTTCAATTTCCAACACCCACATGGCAGTTAACAACTGTCTACAACTCCATTTCCAGGGGATCTAACACACTCATACAGACAGACATACATGCAGGCAAAACCCCAATATACATGAACTAAGTAAATAAATCTTAAAAAATAAAAATTAAATATATAGTACAAAATCCTAACTGGAAAGTTTCCAAAGTTTCCAATTAATGGTAATATCCACTACATGTTGAAATAATGTTTATATAAAATGCATTTATTAAATATATTTTCACTTCTTTTTAAAAATATAATTTTATTTTATTTCATGCGCACTGTATATATGTCTGTGTGAGGGTGTCATATCATCTAAACCTGGAGTTACAGGCAGTTATGAGTTTGCCATGTGAGTGCTGGGAATTGAACCTTGGTCCTCTGGAAGAGCAGCAAGTGCTCTTAACTGCTAAGTCATTTCCCTAGTCCTCATATGATCACTTTTTACTTCTTTTCCTCCTCCCTATTTTCCTCTTTCCTTTGGGGACAGGGTTTCACTATATAGCCCAGGCTGGCCTTGGATTTACAGCAGCCTTCCTGCCACAGCCTACCAAGTGCTGTAATTAAATTAAAGGCATGCACTACCCTGTCCTGCATTGTTTCTTTTTTAAAAAGTGGTTACTAGAACATTTCTGACAGCCTCTAGCATGCACCATATTTCTGTTGGCCAACACTAGTCTAGGGATTTTTAACCTAGAAACATTGTGGCATAAGATTTAAGATGTTCACAGAATTCCCTGAACATCTAGCAAAATCCTGTGAGCATTTTATCTTTTGCAATATAACAAATTACTACAACATATAGCAGCCTTAAAAACTGTTTATTATCACTTGGTTTCTTTGGGGAGGAGTCTGAGTATGGTTTAACTACTGCCTCAGGCTTAGGGTCATTCCATGGCTGTAATCAAAAATTGGCCAATTCTGTATTTATCTCAGGGTTTGCCTGAAGATGGATCTGTTCCAGTGTTCACTCATATGGCTGCTGACAAGCCTCATTCCTTGATAACTAATGGACAGAGGTATTACTGGTTTGCCATGCAGATCTTTGTATGGAGCAGTGCACAATATGGCAGCAAGGCAATGTGAAAGCAAAAGAGAGAAACCAAGATGGAAGGCAGTTTTTCTAAAAATTACGTGCAAATATTTGTATGGAAGCCACATGTATAGATTTAAGTCAGTCTCACCCCATTTGCTCAACCCACTTTAAAAAACAAGCTATCAGATCCACATTATATTCAAGGAGAAGAGATTACATAAAAGGATAAATACCAAAATACCATTATGAGTGGCCAAAGATGCTTCCTGTTACAGAGTATTTGTGATTGTCTTGATACAAAGCCTTGACGTGTGTCCCAGGAAGGCTTGGGACTTGCTATGTAGCTAAAGTTGCCTGACCTTAAACCCACAATGATCCTCTTATCTTATGTAGCAGGCTTTCTTGGATTACCAGCCCCCAAATCATAACACTGACACTTATTATTAGTTATGAATGCATGCCTTAGCTTAGGCTTGTTTCTAACTAGCTCATTTTTTAACCTAAATTCACCCATTTCTATTCATCTATGTGCTGCCCTGAGACTCCTTTACCTCATCTTCCTGCTGTCCATGTCCATCCTGTTTTCCTGCTTCCTCCTGGCTGTGGTCCCAGCTGGCTGCCCCCATGATGGCTGGCTGTCTCCCTTTTTCTCCCTGCCCAACAGTCCTACCTATTTATCTTCTGCCTATCTATTGGCTGTTCAACTTCTTATTAGACCAATCAGGTGCCTTAGGCAGGTAAGGTAAAACAGCAATACATCTCTGTGGTGGGACTGTTCTCTGTAAATAAAGGGGCTGTTTTGGCCTATGTGGAGCACCATAGAAGTAGGTGGAGGATTAGAGGAGAGACAGGTAGAAGGAGGGTGGAGTTAGTCTCCATCTGACCCCTGAAGAAGAGCCATGTAAGGAATTCAGGTGAGCCACAGGCTGGGCCATGTGGCAGATAGAATACTAGAAATGAGTTAAATTAAGATGAAAGAGCTAGCTAGTAAGGTGCTTTAAACATAGGCCAAACAGTATGAAATTATTGTAAGCATCTGATTAATTTCGTTGGAGAATAAAAGCCACTGCGGGCAAGATTTAAACCTCTGGCCCAAACAGGGCCAGAAATCTTCTACAAAACATCTCTGTGAAGTTAAACAAAGGCAGCACAAAAACACACAACACATCTTTACGTAGTTAGACAAATACTCTATTCCACAACAGTATTAGCTCACTGGTGCTGGCTATACTTTGTTTCTATAGAGTACAAAGTTCCCATCTGAGTTTTAAAGATCTTGGAACAATTCTATGAGAGAGAGAAAGAGAGAAGGAGAGAGAGGGGGAGGGAGGGAGAAAGAGAGAGAGTGACAGAGAGAGAGAGAGAGAAAGAGAGAGAGAGAGAGAGAGAGAGAGAGAGACCCTGAACATTTAAGAACTGACTTGGAGGGCTGTTCTGCATTTCCCAGCAGTTCCAAAACGTCTTTAACTTCAATTCCAAGGGATCTAAAAACACTTTTGACCACCAAAAACAACAGGCACACAAGTGGTGCACATAAATACATACAGGCAAAATACCCATACACATAAAATAAATAAATCTTAAGAAAAAAACTGACTTGGAAGGAATTAAAATAGAAATTTTGATTAGGGAAGATATTTTCATGCAAAATCTCAATGCTAAACACAATATATATCCATTTGGAATGAGTTTTAAAATGTAAGAAATAAATTTTATAAATCATAAGATATCAAATATATACATAAGTGAAATATATAATGTCACAGTTTGTATAGTACAGTTTTCCACCAGGTCCTTTGGCTTTTCTGAGATGCTAATGATCTGTGTTATCATCAGGAATAACTTGTCAGAGAGAATTTTTGATGACTAAATTTGAGATGCAGAGAAGATTGCTGTAATCTAGGTGGATTTTACAGGTTCTGGGCATCTTCTGCAGGATCTCAATCTCATCCTAAAATCCATGAAGCAAAGACATAAGGAAATTATACTAGTGTCTCAGGTTAGGTCAGGATTTTTAAAAATATTAATTTTTCCATACAATATATTTTTTACCATGTTTTCTCTTCCTTCAGTTCCTCCCAGATTTTCCCTACCTACCCGTCCAACTAAATGTTTTTTTCTATCTTGCTCTTTAAAAAAGAAAGAAAAACAAAAAACAGGAAGCACACACACAGCCCCTGCAAAAACACAAAAATGAAAATTAAAACAAACATGCAAAATAGGTCATGTTTTCATTTCCCCATCATTTACTATTGCTAATATTAGTTAGTTCAAAGCTAATTAATTCCTACTATAGGGAGTGTATTACCTTCTGGTCACTTGTACATCCTACTTGTTTTAACTTTTCTTCCTGGTTCTAAGAACCTAGTGTGTGAACCTTTCCTAGAGGTAAGATTTTTAGAAAGAGGCTTTGTCCAGAACTCAGTTGATGGAGGTGGATAAAACTTCCTTATCATGTCAAGAAACAGAAGTGAAAGCACAGTATGTTGGGCCAAATAGGCTGCTGTTCTTGGACAATGGTCTGTGAAGTTAGCAGCTCAGTTCTGCTCCTTATAATTAAGGGCTGAGCATACATGTTAGAGGCAGGTCTCCAGATATGTACATGGCTACGTCAGTTTCCAGGGGAAGGGACAATAATCAATGCAGGAGTTAACTATAGAAGAAAAAGACCATGTCAACCAAGGAAATGTAATATTTTCTTTTTCTTGGACTTTTAAGTGAATCTCAGTTCTCTCGGAAAATTCAGTATTTTAGGACTTATTGGAAATGCCTGTCTAATGGACTCTCCATGAAGTACAATAGCATCCATCTTCCAGGCAATTTAAAGATCCCACAAAGGAATTAATTGGCCTGATACTTGTCAGAAGGACTGGTGATAAGAGAAGTTAGTGGTAAGAACCCAGGATACTGAAATGAATAAAGATCTAAGTTCTGGACTGTCGGATGTCTGTCTTGTTCCGATTCTTCCTATGAGCTGGAAGGAAGCTAACAGGGTTCTGGACCGAAGGCTCCTGGATCTAGACCCATCCCAACATTTCTAATGTACCCTGAGGTCTTACTTAGCCTGTTTACGGAGGAGACAGGGCTAGTTGACCTCAAGGGGATACCTGCTCTGCCCCTGCATAATTCCTGTTTCTTGCATGCATTTTTGTCCAACAGATCTGGCCAAGGAGGGAAGCCAACATCTGGGCCTTCAACTCACTAGAGCAGGAAGCTCTGCCTTTGCTCTGCTCAGTCTCCTGCTGGATCCTAGCTGGATCTGACTTCGGACACCCCTACACACACTCCTGCCTCTGCTATCCCTAAATCTTACACCTGTCTCTCTCAAGGCAGTCACCTTGTTAATAATAGAAAAACTATGTGGTGCTCAGGCTAGACTCAGCACTGTCCAAGAGGCTTCTCGGGGCCATTAATCTCATTTCCCCTGGAAACTCAGTCCCTGAGAGCCAATGCTCCCTTCATCATTGAGCTGATCTCTTTTTTCCACTTTCTCTCCCAAATCTCAGTTGTAAGAATGCTGAGCAGTTTGGAATGATTACAAATAAAAACTGCCAGAAAATTTGTGGAGTAGAAGCACTAAGCCTGGCAGTTTGGGCAGAACTCTCAGTGTGGAAGAATGTAGAAGGCACTTCAAACTGCTTGTGGCGGCTTGCCTGTTCGGAAGCCCACAGTTCATGTGGGCTCACTGGAACCTTCCGGCTAGATGCTAGGCGCTGACTTCTAGAGCTCTGAAACTAGGGACAGTGAGACCAGTGGTTTTCATTAGCCTTTTGGAACTGGAGGCCCATGGACTCAGTTGGTAGAGTGCCTGCCTAGCCTCAGCCAAGCCTCATCACTGCATAAAACTGGGCATGGTGATACTCACCTGTAATCCTAGTACTTGGGAGGTGGAAGCAGGAAGGCCCCAAGATCATGCTCATCCTACTGGGTAAGATTAAGTGCAGAAACTCAAGGTCATCCTCAGCTACATAGTGAGTTTGAGGGCACACAACAGCTTCTCTGAAAAAACAACAGATACAACACAGACTGAAGGCCTTGAGCAAAATAGGTGCTTCAGAAGGCCAGTAAGTCAAGCTGATCCTGCTTGCTGAGTTATTTATTTTACTAGGCAGTAGGGACTCCTGGGAAGATTTGAGCCAAATCTTGGGAATAGTCACTGTACATGCTTACTCACTCTATGAACACACAGCAGACCTGAAGATGTTTACACAGTAACAAGAGCAAGACCTATAGGCTTGCACACTAGGTAGATTACCTACACAGGGAAGCCCTAAGGTGCAGAGGAAGGAAATCCTATAAGCATGTAGATCTGAGTGTTAGACTCCTGCTGAGTTAAGGAAGAGGGTGGCTGTGGAGACATGAGCAGGCAGACTTCTTTTTTCCCCATTTATTTATTTATTTATTTATTTATCTATTTATTTTTATTTTGTATTTATCAAGAAAAACAGTAAATTGAATTTAAAATGCTGATAAGTTAACAATAACTATAGAGAAAATAAAAATCATAAGCATGACTTATCAAGGATGATAATGCAAATAATTTGCTACACATAAAATTACTTTGTGTTCAGCTTTCCCTCTGGATTTTTTTTTCTATCCCTGTATATCCCTATTCAAGGTTCCTTCCCCCTCCTGCCACATAAGGTCATTTTTTTCTTCTCCACAACTCCCCATTCCCTCCCTGGGCAGGGAGCAGACAGTCCCATGGTCCCACTGACCCAATATTGCTTAGTTCAGTCTTCACTCCTGGCAAATCCCGTTTTGTCCCCACTCCCTCAAGAGTGAGTCAGGTGTTCCTCTAGGTGGAGTGGGATCCGAAGGGTCAGTCCAGGGTGTTTCTGATCCCAAGCTGTTCAGTGGTTGTGGTTTGCAGCTTGGGCATGCTTGGCTTTTTTCTTGTTAGTTTGTTTAGAAACCACTAATGAGTGAGTACATCCCCTGCTTATCTTTCTGAGTTTGTGATACCTCGCTCAGGAGGATATTCTCCAAATCCATC